>JACCGJ010014907.1:0-19893 GCA_013407085.1 Atriophallophorus winterbourni | reverse complement strand
TAAGTCTGCATATAAAACTTGGCGTGTCAAAAACTATTCACTTTTCATTGTGATGGTGAATCAATTTTTTTTACTTACACACACTATGCATGAAAATTATGTTATCGCGATTATTTTACACATTGTTGTTTAAGTTAAGAAATGCACAGATGATATTTTTCAACATGGGAGGTTCCAAGTGCAACTTGCGATCTATATGTCATCAAAATGTAAGACAAACGAATTCTTTGCCCGGAGTTTTAGGTTCAAACTTATGAAGTGACGCCACCGCGTTTCCTCCTCAATCGACAGGAATCTCATGACAGGATGTGGAAACAAATATGTTAAGCGATTAAGTGGCGGATGCAAAATCGATCATTTCTATCGTGTTTCATTCTGAATTAATTTCTCGGTCAGAAGGTCGACCAAAACCACCGCGTGGAAACATTGATTTATCATTGTTACCTGAAGTTATGAAGTTGACACGTTTGTGTCGCGTAAACACATCGCTTTTTGACCGATCGAGGTTAAACAATTGTCGAATTAATCTTCACTAATTGTTGCTTTGATTTTTAATTAAACATTTAACGCTGGTGACTAGTTCCTACCACGCATGCATTTCAGATTTGAATAGGCGCCGTTGAAATCTTTTCTTAAACCGAATACCAAGTTTGTTTTGAAGTTTTTAACCGATGAATAGATTGTTTTTGTATAGAGAGCTTTTATGTAATCATTTGAAATCATTGGTATTACTGGCAACTGAGTTTATCTAAATGCCTTGTATACAGTTCTGCACGCGTGACACAAATCGGAGATTATTTCAAATTTCAGTTGTTATTGTTGATAGACGTACAGCTTTTTGAATGACTAAACAGTCTGATTCGGGAGGAACAATCTCTCCCGCAGCGCTTGCACAGATAGGCAGAACTTGTTTGTAGAGCGTCAGTTACACGCAGGCGGCGTGCTCAGCGTTCAGCAGCCAAGAGACGTATGTGTTTCTCCCCAGCTTGCAGACGACGCTTTACACAATGCCTCCAATGTGAGCGATCAAGAGCAAGTTTTTCCCAACTAGCGGTGTCAATGTCAAGACCGCAAGTGCGGTCTGCCCAAAGGTCGACTTCCTAATTCCAACTCACCATAGAATAGATCTTTCGGAATACGACCATATTCCATTCTGTAGACATGACCAACCTAGCGCAGGCGGCGCTGTCGCAACAGAATGAACATCCTCTGTAGACCAGCTTTGAAAGCACTTCAGCATTAGTCACTCTGTCCACCCACGATATGTTCAAGATACGACGGATGCTTCGTAGATGGAAAGCATTCAGCTTCCGTCCGTGTCACGCGTGGGTGGTCCAGGTTTCACTGCCGTACAGTAAAGGATTTAGTACGCACGCGCTGTATATCATCATCTTTGTCTTTACAGTCAGCTTGCGGTTACCCGAAACACGAGAGTTCAAACGGGACAGAATAACAGCTGCTCTGCCAATCCGATTATCAACCTCAGTGTCTAGCGAGAGGTTAACCGAAATTTTTGAACCAAGATATGTGAAATGATGTACTGGTTCAAGCTGACAGTTTCCAACAGTGATAATTGGACTTTGGTCTTGCTCATACTGATTGTTAGCCCAGAGTCTTTGCATGCAGACGAAAAATAGTCCATTAGCGACTGGAGGTTGTCTTGCGAGTGAGCAATAAAGCCTGTGTTTAAAAGCTACCAGTCGAATTTCGAGTATGTGCGATATGTGTAGAAACATGCTGCTACAAAGCCAAATTTATCGATATTTATTTCATCGGTGACGAGTAAGCACGACTCAGTGTCTGTTGAAATTAAAATTTTCACTTCTATTCAAATAATGCAAGCAAGTGAGTCCACTGATCAATGTATTCAACACGTTATTCGAAACCTTAGTTGCTCAGATTGACAAATTGATTATTTAGCATAAATGTCAGCAGAATCGATTTTTTTTATATTCTTACACATTAGAGGACACTTGCCATCACTTTGCTGCTGAACCCCGGTGTGCAACTGACGCAATACAACCGAGTTCTGACTTTCGTTGCCAGCGCTGCGGGAGAGATTGTTCCTCCCGAATCGGACATTTTACTCATTCCAACAACAGAGGACACTTGTTTAGTACTAATGTTGTAGTTCGAGTTTGATGTCCGGAGCGATCTCATTAATTTTCTTCAATGTTCAACTTTATCCAGTTTAAAACCGGGTAATATCTGAGCAAACTTGCTAAGCACCTAATGCAGGGTGGTGTTTGTGAACTGTACATAACTGGAGTGTAAGTGGACATGTTACATCATTTTAGGTTAGACTAACCTATTGATTTTAATTTATATCTCATTATTATCATCAATATAACGTTTAAGGAATATGGTGCTATAGTTATCTTGTGGATATTCTCTTACTAATTCATTATTCTTTCCATCGGAACACGTTGAGTGGCAAAATTTTGGGAAATTTAAGATTATCATCAAGAGGATCATGGGAAATCCCTGCCTCAAATTGAGACACATTGGGAGTAGAAGACATTACCTTACTTCCCTATCTGTAAAAATGTGTTGACATGAATGCATACCAATGCGAAGCCCAACGAATATACTGGATAGATCTAACGCTATATCTTGTACATGTTTGCTCGATCTCATTTAAATCTCGGTTTTACATATTATATCAATGAACATAGTTTTGCGATATCAAACGTGTCGCTGCTTCTACGGGACCGAATTGGCCATTGTGTGAGTGTAGCGATTTACTGTGACCAGCGCATGTTGTGTACCGATATAAAACATAAGAAATGAAACATCTCCATAAAACTAAGGCTTCACTCAATGAAATGTTAATCAGTAACATCGCTTATCGCGTGTTATTAGAGACTAATTGTTGGTTTCTGTCTCTGGCCAAGGATCCATAAAACTACCATTAAAATTTCACTATCCCACTTCAACTGTCTTTCGAACTTTTACTCAATCCTGTGTATGATATCTGTGGAACGCTTTTATCCTAACTGAATGAACCGATTTGCGAACTAAGTTTACGAATTTTTATGTCTTACTTGCTTACTATAAGTACGGAGTTCGTAGGCAGCGTCATGTTTGACGAACCGTAGATAATTGGTGAAGAACATTGAACAATGGCAGTTTTTCCTATTCTTTATATCTTGACATTCAAGAAGCATTCGATGACGCAATTCACGGCATTCTTTTGATAACTGTGCAAATTTCGGTGAGGAAAACTCAAGGCATGGATAGAGGCTTACTTTTCGACCAGAAAGATAGAGTTCACTTTAGCAGCATCTTATCTAAACAAATTTAAATGACTAATGAAGTCCCAAAAGGCTCAATCTTGGGTTCTTCAATTTTTCTCTTTTTTTCTCAACTGACTGAATTTGACATATTATTTTAATTTGCAAGATCTAAGCTGGAACATATCGCAAAAGACCTTAGTTTTTGGGCCAGGAACAGTTTCTTAATGAGCCTGTATCGTAAATGAATTCAAGAACAGGCAAGTAGGATGCTGTAGATTCAACGGTATACATTCATGCATTTCACACCAATGAATCTTCACTGTGCCCCAGGAAATAGTACACGATTAAATCGCTGGCACCATGATTCTGAGAGGATTTCGTGATGTTCGAAATGCTCGATCACCGAACAGTCATTGTTGAAAATTTTTCGCACGGTTAGCAGTTGAAAAAGTAGAACATTTTGGGTAACATTCGGACAGAACTTCAGCAATCTAATTCTGTTTCACAAACTTTTATAGATTGACGACCAGCCATACCAGCAAAAGCTCACGAATCAAAAGTTTCAATGCTAACTGACTTGCAACAGCGCATTCCCGAATACATTGTCGTCACATTTTATATTTGTTTACAATCTGATTTTCCCTGCAAAACTCATCAAAATTTGAATTGTCTATAGTAGCTGAAAAAAGGTCGGATGGGGAAGATTTTCTAACATTGTCATTTGTAGTGGTTTGCACTTTAACTGTATCAAATCTGAAATGTACGTTAAGCATTTCAAGTAAACATCATCAAGTAGTGAGAAGGTTTTTCAAGAATCTTGCAGATAAGTCTCGTCGTGCATAACACGAGCATACGATAAAATGATAATCTAAGTGCTGACCCAGAATCGCCCGGTAATCCCTTTTCGAACAACGTTGTGCATGGAAATAACCCAATATAACTGCGATTTCAACATCTAACATTGTTCAAAAAATACAACATTCAAAGTTTCAAAGAAACTAATTTGGCTGTGGCCACTTGACGATGACAAGCAAACCGAAATGCGTAGTGATGTCGGACATTATAACCCTAAGATACTTGAAGATCATGCATCTTTCAAACACCGAACCATTAAATGAAACACGAGGAATGTTTTGATTCATAGCTAAATATCGCTGTTAAGTCATGTTCGTAAAATACCATTTCGTTGCATCTTTTGAGATTCAAAGATGAACCAATTGTGGATTACTATTGACCAATGCTTGTAATCATTTATTCTAAAGCATGTTGGTCGAAACGACTATTGTAGTTCAATGCAACGGCAACGTCATCGGCTCAATCCATCGCAATATTTGTAATAACACAGATGAGCATATTAAATGTACATTAAACGACACAATTTCTTGTTCATACTAAATCAGCATATCTCGGCACGTTTGGGCAAATTTGCATTCTTTTGCCTAATAAAAATAATCAATCGGAAAGTTGACATTTTCAGCGAACCAGAAAAACAAACTCTGTTAGAAAGCATATTTCGAAGTCGCACGCAGGCATTTGGATTACACTGAAATCTATTTTCAAGGATTTCCATAAATTTTGTAACAACGGTATGCTAAAAGATTTTTTTAAAACTAAATCCATGCTAATTGATGTAAGTTGAAATGTCGTTAAATACAAGCTTGGTCCCACCAATGCTGTTAGGAATATTGTGCAAATTTGCTGGTAAAATAGTATTTGTAAATTGCAAGACAGTTTCGTGAAAGCGATTTCTATCGATTTCAACTAGAACTTAATTCAAGGTAGCTAAATGTAAACTCTCGTAATCAATTCTCTAAATGAACATTTAACATTTGCATAATTTTGCTTATTTCCGAATTTTCCTATTCATGAAAAATCGTGCCTTAATTAACAAGTTTCTATTTTGATTGGTTCACAATATCTCCGTTTTCTCCGATATCCAAAATGCATTATCTTAAACCTACAACCCTGCATCGTGATTTTAAGACCGATCGATATTTAAATAACGTCATACTGTTGAATTAATTTGGTAAATAACGCAATTTATCGTGTTACATTTAGGTTCGAATACTGACGCAAAAATAATTTGCGAACCATAGGAGTTTGCAAATCGATTACAATTTGTGAAAAGAAAACACAAACTCGATGAAGCTGGAAACGTGACATGGGTAGTAGTGGGTAAGAAAATTTCATGTGAGGTCAAAATGTAAACGCGAAGTCCACGTAAAATGGACTCAAGCTTGATTGGAATCCTTCTGAGTGATATTTTCTAATAGTGCATTAAGTTTTAAGTAATTGTGGACAAACTGCCGATCACATCGTAACTAGCATTGAAATTCTTATTTGAAATATATCCGTTTTGACACTTGTAAGTCTTGTACTGAAAATTTCACAGCACAGTACGCGTGATATTTATAACAAACTCCTATGTTAATGCTAAACATGAGGTATAGTAGGGGTGGATGCGATTAAGCCATGTCAATCTATGTCGATTCGAGTTTCCTGGTCTGACCTCTATTACTTTGTCCGCACACGCTTCAGGACAATCGATCCAAGATTAATCATGTCAACGCCTGCGTTCCACAGCCACTTGATGATTGTGTCCAAATTCATCCTTCAGGTCAAACATGCCATTGTAATTCGCGTTCACCCAAGAATCCACCACAACACAAGAGAAAGCCAACTGCTCAAACGCGTGTATTACGCATGCGAAAGCAGCGGTCACCTTGACCTGGTTCTGGTTGAGGAACAGGGAGTTGCACGTTGTTGCTTGCTGGGTATTTCATGACGATGTTGGGGTATTGCATAGGTGACCAAGATCAAAATCTTGAATATCTTATCTAGTCAAAATCACGTAACCACAAAACTGACCGGAAACATGTCAGTTCTGGTTGTCACTTCTAACTGATTTACCATCCGATTTCGTGACAGCTGGTTCTCTTCAAGTCAACATCATGTGGGGTTCCTTTAACATGTTTTAACGTATAGTGCGTGGGTAGCATAGGCTTCACGAAGATGTTACAATGCTGTCTTCATCGTCAGACTCTATAGAATTGAATTATACCGGAATACCTTTTGAGGCAGTTAACTGGTTATCCATGACTGCATCGTGTAATATGGACCAAATATTAACCATTAACCATCTGAGGATAACGCGGAACCAAGATTGTAGAAACGAATAATAATAATCTCAAGCATAGCTAAGGAAAGCTAATCGTCCATGTATCACTGAGATCGTTATAAAGGCGATTTTTATTGCAATGTTTCACTGCTTAGTCATTCTAGATAATTTTCATGATGAAAAACGTTATGTGAAAAACTATCGACATCGACCCAAAATCGAAAATAATAACAATGTATTCAAACCTAGTTGAAAGGAAAAGTAAAGTAAAACGCGGAAACTAATGATTATATACGGTTGTTTCATCCCGAACTGTGTCTAAACCATTGTTTAAAGCTGACTTATTTTAAACCCTTACGAACAGCCTGAATGAGCCAAAATCCTTATTTGTATGTATTTTCATCACACACCGCACGACCTGTTTCGTGCTGTTTTCACACATCAGGTAGGAACTGTAAGATCAGGATACGCATGCACTTGAAACAGTTGAAAAGTTGTAAACAAGGTGCGCTTGTAAGCCGCTGTTGGATAAGGTTGGTACTACCAACCTGTTCAATCACGTGTGCCCAAGTACATGTAGATGTAGCTAAGCACATGACCATGAACAAGAAACGCTTATTTGCGTAGATTTTCATCACACACACAACACGACCGGTTTTATGCCGTTTACATTCATCAGGTAGGGACGGCAAGATCAGGATCCGCATGGGCGTAAAACCAAGAAGAATTGAAAATGATTTGCAATTGTATGCGGACTGAGGTTGATATGACCAACCTGTTCAATCACATGTGCCCAACATGTAAATATGGTTTAAAGCCATGATCATGAGCAAAAATTCTATTTTGCGTGCATTTTCATGACACGCACCCCAAGACCGGTTTCGTGTTGTGTGCACTCATCAGGTAGGTACAGTACGATCAGGATCCGCATGCCTTGAATGAGTGCTTTTGTTAATGCATTTCACAGTCGCGGCATCGGTATGGTTGAATATGAGATTATTTGAAAAATCCCAATGGACTGCTTCCTGGTCGCACCAAATTATTGATCCGAATTCCCTTCAGATGTTTGAGCTACTTTTTTCTGAAAAGTCGTTTAATTCAGGCAAATATCTCTCCAAATTAAGTCCAATTTAAATGAAAGAATTGTATTTTTGGACTAAACTGTGTCCAATCTGTCATGACGTTTGCATGGAAACTTGCACGAGTGACAGATTGTGGATATGTAATTTTCCGTACTAACCGAAATCTCACAACTAGTTCAACCCGAATAGACATTTTCACACAGTTTATGACGTAGAATCATTTATACTCCTTCTTTGAACTACCTGGATCGAACTCTGAAAGTACGATTTACTACCATTTTTACGTTTATTGTATTGTATACGTATTTTACAGCTATTTGCTGTTTTCACGGTAGGGCTGATGATCACCTCACACGTGGGAAAATCTTGCTTTTTAATGCTGAATTTCGTATCTAGGATTGTTATTCACTCTCGATTTGAACATCTTTTAAGTTAATGAGTTATACGCCGTTAATTGTAGAACATCTGCTTCAAGATATTTTCTAAATTATTTGACTCCTCTTTCCTGTTGAGTTTTCCCTATTTAATTATATACCTATTCATCAAACGTTATATTAGAGGTGAATTTTATATTAGATCCAATTAAAGACTTTTCAATATTCTTCCTCAACTACATCAATATGAGTGAAGTGTTATAAATTTGTGGAAACATGCTTATAATTGCGTTCATCTACTTTTAGAGCTTCAAATGCTTGTTTGAAGTACAAAAATTAGACTGCGGTACACTGATTTCCTTACGCTTTCGACAACAGATGTTATTTGATGCACCTTGAATAACGACGACTATGTATAACGAATTTTCGAATTCTGTACAATTTTTCTGCTTTAAGAGTTGAATAGGATTTACTCGTCCGAGCAGAGAAGAAGAGCTCCTATGGACCGAAATAATAAGTTTTGATGAACAGAATTGCATTTCAGTATAAGACAGCTAACGTTTGGCTTTTCACCACCAGCCTATTAGTCAAAGCAGCCCAGAAATGTACCCCCTTATCGGAGCCATATTTAAAATTTTTGTCGCTTTTAACTTGTAAACTAGTCTATTGAAACGCTTTTAACCGGTAAGCTTTTAGGAACAAATGCTTCTTCAAAATCATGGCAGCACAGTTTAGATTTGGTAGATTTTTTCTGGAAATTCTCGGTATACCTGATTAGGAATACTGGTGCACATGATGAAAACATTGGTGGTTTATTTCTTTTTACCTAATTTTCCGATAAGTACGATAAGTGGTTGTTGTTGTTGACCTCCTTCGGTCGTTGTCGACCGTGGAAGTAGACCACAAGCTTACGATGGTTTCATGCTCCGCAGCTTTTGGGATGACAAAACAGACCGATAGAGAAGTGACAATCTCTACCGCAGGCATATGCAGGCAGTATTCGGTCGTTCGGTTTCAGTTGCACGCCGGCGGCGTGACCTGCGTCCAGCAGCCAAGAGCTGTATCTGGTCCTCCACAGCTTGGGCATGACGCATTACACAATGCCTCCAAAGTGGTGAGCGGTTAGAGACAAGTTCTCCCAACTCATAGATTCAAGAATTTAATGGTATAAAAACTCGTAAGGCTGTAGGGTCAACACCACTAGGATATTTGTATAATGGACAATAAATATATAATATTGCACAATAAATTGAGGCATGTAGAGATGACAGTTGTTCGTTTAGAAAAACATGTCATTAAAGTCTCTCTAGAATGGAAAAAATATTCGTTTGGGATAAAGATCCTGTTTTGTATAAACGGGATGCAGGGTGGAATTACTATGCATAATTATATCCAATTTGTTCCTGAAAATCCTTTCACTAGATGATTGGTCAACATATCTGACGGTAGGGAGTTCCATAGGAAACAAACGCGCACCGAATAGAAGAAAAGACGGCAGTTCCGGTGAGAATGTGGAATCTCGTGAGGCAAATGTCGGGAGCTTTGACATCTCTTTTGCACACGTCTTTGCACCGCAACTGCGATCTGCCCAAAGCTCGACCTCCTGATTTCAACTAACCACAGAGTAAATCTATTGGAATACGAATGCTTTCCATTCTTATATTATTCGTGTAAACTAAAATTCAGCCACCATTTTAGCTGTACCATTCATAATTTGTTGCATGCTGAATGTTAGGAAGGTCAAATCTGAGAAAATCGCATCGCGTAGTGTGAACTGCTGTCGAAGTATATTCACTGAGTTGTTTGAAAAATCACTTTTATTGTTGATAATTACTGACGCTAAACCCTTCTCACATTTTGTCATTTCTATCTTTTCTACCAGCTTTAAGATGTGAAATGCTCGTTGCTAGTCTGTAATAATTTGTCGAATCCCGGAGCAAATTCACCGGGACCCTTTTACTTAAATGGATAATTAGGTAAACTACAACCAAATTCAACTATACACTGGTATCACATATTTTAGTCTCTTCTCGAATCAAATCAATGTTTTTAATTATAAATAAAGTTATACATGGTCACAAAGTGTTTAAGCGCATGCGGATCCTGATCGTACTTTCCCTACCTGATGAGTGCAAAGAGCACGAAACTGGTCATGGTGTCTGTATGTGTGTGATGGAAATGCATGCAAATAAGCATTTTTGTACAAACCGTTTTCTTTTGTATTATCAGTGAATGATAAACTTAGCCCACGTCAATGTTTCTAACGCTGCGATAATTTCCCCGGATTTCATGCATCATGGAATAATTGAATACTAAAAACATCGGATAGGCTTTTACTGGAAACGATGCACAAAAAACAAACGAATGTTACTGTGAAACAACATTCTGAGTGCCATCATCTGAATAAAACATTTACCGCTGTTTCTCTTCGTTGTTGTACATGGTATAAGTTGAGTATGAACCAACGAGATTGCCGCAAACTTGAATTCCATTCTAATGTGTGTCTAAGTAATTTCTAGAATGTTTATAACTTAGAATAATGGCAAACAAAACAAGAATAGTTGGCGCTTGAAAAGTAAGAATGGCATGAGTTCATTTAATTCACTTAATGGTATATATAACATAGCCAGCGTATCATTTTCTGCAGAGCCACGAATGAGCAACCCATGAATAAATTTCTGTTTTGTGGAATCATCCAATGTACTTATCTATCTATCTATCTATCTATCTATCTATCTATCTATCTATCTATCTATCTATCTATCTATCTATCTATCTATCTATCTATCTATCTATCTATCTATCTATCTATCTATCTATCTATCTATCTATCTATCTATCTATCTATCTATCATATATATCCATGTATCTTTCTATCCCTCCATCCCTCTATCCATCTATTTATTTATTTATTTGTCTACCACTCTATCTGTTCGTTATTCAGGTATGTAATAATATTTCTCGATGATTAAGCAAACCTCGATACATTTCTTAGCACTGCAACACACATAAAAAGTCCGATTGAGTGATTCAACCAAGGAACATCAATTCGTCCGAATAGCGACACCTAGCACACCGACCGGGATTCGGTCACCATCATAAATCCACTTTCTAGAATCCGAATGACTCACCTCGCGAATAGGTAAACAATCAAGAATAATAGGAATTTTGTACCTACGTCCATACACTGCCTTGAAAGATCGACTCTGTTCCAGTCCAACAATTTTGGCATTTTAGACCGATATATTGAGATTAGGCTTCCAGACTAACAAACGATCGCCGTCTTTTAATTAGACCAACATGTTCATCCGGATCAAACATAAGTTAAAATATATTTGTTAACGAATAAATCAGTTAATTTATTTGGCAGTTTTCTAATTAGCGCTACCAAACGTTTCTAATGATACACAAAAATACACTCCGATCTCATGAAACGTTTTATTGTCTTCTCAACAGTCTCCATACGGGGATGATATTTGATCTTTTCATTTCAAATATCCGCTTTACGATCCAGGTGCTCAGAAATTCGACGGCCAGTAGATCTACAGGAATAATAATGTATGTTTCCTCGGTGCCAGTGATCGTTTTGAGGGTGATATCACACTGTACACAGAAAAACAAGTTGCACTAGGAAAAAAGATTTAATGATACAGAAAATCGAAAATCTTACGAATGGTAAAAGCATTTGTGGTGAACCAGCACCATGCTCGTCACCCGTTTCAAGCACCATTTCACGCGTTGCCATGTGATGGCAAATACGAACAACCATTTTGCAGACCTGACTATGAAATAAGTTGTATGAATAAGTTGATGCTTGAACCAGATCGGTGAGAAATTCTCTAACCGACTTCGTTTTTAAATTTAATTTCACGACAATGCTAACATTGATTCACTTATTTATGTGCGATGCACAATTAAATAAGCAATCCACATAGGCTATGCCATGGATACGAGTTTATTGGTTGAAAACCAAATTTAGAAGCCAAACAACAGGTGTACACTAAAGCATGTAGGTATGACACCATATTGCCTTCCAGTGCGTCTTTATACGGAAGGTTCTTTATTTCATTTACATTAGGATAAATTGGTGAAAAGCAACTTCCGAACGGTGGAACTTATTTCGTTTATGTACTATGTATATTCTCTGAGATTATTTTATACGTAATTTGTACGGATTTTCTAATAAAACCCTTTGTTCTTCAGACTGCGGTTACGTTTCTCTGAATGGAAAATTAATCTGGATTTCCTTGGTTCATAATCTGATAGTTTTCTCAAAAGGATGTAAAGATTGTCTGTGACTGAATCTATTCCTCAGTACGGATGTCTTCAATGCAGACGGGGATGGTAGTTTTCCCAATGTTCCGCTACTGACACAGATGTTTTGTCAGACCAAAGCTTCAAATGCAAACAGAAAGTATTTCAAGGATTCAAGTTAATACTTTACAACACCACAGGATTACGATATGAATGAACATATGACAAATATAATTGTATATAAAGAGAGTTATCACATGTAAGGCTCACAGATGACGTTCTTTTGCATGTTCAAGTCCAATTTCGCTTTAAACATCGCCAGGCAAGGAGAGTCCACCACATGTTGGGGGTACGGAATTCCAAATTAATACGTCGATAAATGGCGCCGGCAATCAACACGGGAACTTGGGACGTAAAGGGATAAGGTATGTCCGCGTGTCAGTTTCTCAACACACACATCAAGCAAGTGTCTTAGTGGATGTCCTTCGGTAGATACGATTCTATATATCATAATAATATCGCGTCGTATCCAACTTTGGATGAAGTCACATAGAACCAAACGCCCAATCTTTCGGTGTATGGAACATTGCGAAGATCAATTACTAACTTTGTTGTTCTGTCAAAAGCTTTTGAAATGTCTAAGTAAACAAGCGTGAATGGAAGAACTTCTATCCAACTCCTTCGTCCGGTCGTCTAACGCTATGAGAAGATTTGTTAGAGAAGAGCGATGAGATCGAAATCCATACTGCGCTGGCGAAAACAAATTACGTAATTCAATGCGTGCAACCACTCTTTCCGCGAATATACGTTCCATTACCTCATCAATAACAGGTAATAGAGTGACGGGACGATAATTTGCAGCGTCAGATCGGCAGCCGCATTTGAAGATAGGTGTAATCACGCCAGACTTCCGATCTTTCGAAGTAAAACAGGCTGGAAAGCGGTTCACAAAGCTGACGTTGACAGAACCTGAGCACATCCGGTGTGATGCCATCCGCACCTTGGGATTTTCTTACATTCAGTTTCATCAATTGACTTGCGACACTCTCTGGATTTGTCAAAATTTCGCTCAATGTTTCAATTCCTGAATCACATGAATACTCAAAACGTTCCACTCAAACGTTTGGCACGAGCGCTATAAAGTTATAAATGGCGAAAGTGTTTGTGGTTTCCAACGCGGTCTCAGTGAGTTTTTTGCGATTCTGGACGGTAAAAATACCTGGTTTGACTTTCGCTTTTGCATTCATGATTTTGTATAGTAACTTTGGGTTGCGTTCCATTTTGACAACAACATTAATTGGTGCTCTTCTTTATTATCTCGAATAAGTGAAGTCACTTTGTTGCGCAACATACGGAAATGGTGCCAAGAAGTAGAAGTATTGTTGGCTTTATGCTGCATCCACGCTGCTCGCTTCTGAGCTATCCACTTTTATTTCTGCTGCTGACAACAAAACGAATTTCATGTTCGGATTCTTAGGAGCGATCTGTGAGTTCTCGTCAATCTTCAGTTTCAGAAAATCTACAAGTTCGTTCCATTTCGAGTCAAGGATCATGTGGTCTGTCTGCCAATGCTGAATCTGCACGAGTGTGTTACTCGGGACGAATTTATATGCCCGGCGAACCACCCCATTCAGAGCAAGCGACTGACGAGTACTGCAAACAGTCGAACACAAGTACTGAATGGCCACTTAGACCCGGCGGAGCCTGGGATCCGATCGCTTCGACATATTCTTCCTCTGATGTTAAACCAAATCCAAGACGGAAGGGCGGTCAGAACCTCTTCTCCAAGTGCATTCGTGAACATGGTTTTATAAAGGGACTGAATCTAGTACCTCTCAAAATCGGTATTCCAGCGTTTGTGGTGTGTAAACGTCCCTGAGATAAAGGGTAGGCTGATTAAAATCACGAATAAGTATTGTTGATTTCTGAGTGCGAGAAAAGCGCTGAAGCACTTGGGTCAACCTTTCGTTGTACGATTCCGTAGATGAAGGGGATCGGTAGGCCACGCCAATCATACAAACTTCACCAGACATCAGCGTGAAAGAATATTAAAAGAATTACTATACTTCTTGGATTGTTTTCTACTCGAGATTTCTTCGACGACTTTCGCTCCCACCATGTTAGATCTGAATGGATACCATATGTAGACTCTGAAAAAACTCGAAGAAGGAAAGCATTTAAATGTAGATTTTCCGCGGCCTCCGCAGATTGTAGCGTTATTCGTCAAATGCGAGCATCATTTATGTGAGGAGAATTCAGGTGGCGGTTCAGCGGAACTATTGATGAGGGAGTAACTGCGGCCAGTCTCATCTGACTACAGAGTTTATACCACTCAACAGTCATATTTTGCTTCGCTTCAAACAGCGTTTCCCACGACTCGGCAACGTTTTTTACCCGCGGATTTTAATTTAAAATTTTAGTCGGTCTTTTAGCAGTGGTTTTGCTGAGTCCTTTCTAGTTTCCGTCAAGTTGAGGAGTCACTGATTCCAAGGAACACTTACCCGGTTTACTCATCATCTGCGAGGTTATCTGTGCAAATATTGGATTGTTCGAGTATGATGGATTTTCTATCGGCTCTTTGGCAGTAGCCTTTAAGTCTGGCAGCAATAATACCTTTATGGCGTTTATTATCAGTTCATTCAGTTTTGTATAGTGGATTCTACTCCGTTTAGACGCATTTTAATGTCATTCTCAGGAGTTTTCGCATCCGAGGATGTTACTCATGGTTTGGCTGTGCAAACCCGGCGAAAGTAACATACACCGGGACAAATGTCTCCATTAATAATCGCTAGATTGAGTATCGAGTTTTAATCAATCTCGTTGTGACCAATTAATGTAAAACTATCATGAACAGGTAAGTTTATGCGGGAATGATGCTACTTGGCCCATGGCAAACCTTAGGGATGGGGATGTGAGCACCAGAATACTTTAGGATACCTCGTTTGTTTTTAAGCACGGTTGCACCACACGCATAAACTACGTTTAGATTCTGCAACGAACTGCATTTGAAATTAAATTTAGAGATTACACAGGCACCCATATAGTGCACACACCCAGGAAGCTCGGCACTAGAATGAGAGAACACAGACAACGAATCAACAAACGCCTTAAAATGAGACCGAATGCCAAACCCTAATACGTGATTCAGCTTTAGCCTAACACGTTTCGGACACAGGCTATGATGCGGAACATGATACAGTAGAAATGCCTTGGTGTTAGGTAGATCCTTACGTGAGACGCCGCGATACGGACAGTTGAGATTACAAGAGCTCGCGCGAATGCATTCAGTAAAGTAAACGCAACGGCCATACCCACAGGCTGGCGCACGGTATTACAGCGGGTTACCGTTGGTGTGCATCAATTACAAGGTGCACGCTAGAGCGTGAGTGGATAGGTCAATTGACCTCGACTGCACTTGAAACTAACAAGGCATCCTAAGGCTTTCCTAAAACGCAGGCCAACGTGAGTAGCTTCATCAGGACCTCACCAGTCCACCAACATTCTCACAGTCCACAGTCATAATCAAATTGTTAAAATTTGATACATAATCTATCCCTCTGTAGGTTTTCATACACTTGAGGTGAAGAAGCTTCAGTCACGAGTTAAAAGTTAACCACAATCCTCATGCCCTAAAACGCTTTCACCAACGGTTCTCGGAAAATCTTCAGGTTCTATTGCGGCTGCACTCCAGCTATGAGCCATCGATCATATCTATCAAGGGTCAAATCGATAATTTATAGCGCGCGCACACGCACACACCATTCAAATTGAAGCATTTGACACGCGCTATCAACTCTTTCACTGAGACATCGGTGAATGGGTCATCGATGGAAATATGTCGATTCAAGAGGTAGATTCTGGAGTGGCATCAGAAGAAGAACTTCACCCGTCGTCAACCGATGTAACGTGTAATTGTGAATTGTGTCATGCTCGTCAATACGTGTCAGCGAAACACAACATAGAAGATGAATATCCCAGCATGCATGATCAGTTGGATGTATTTCATTTGCTACCATCATCTAAATCAAACACATCCAATTCGCCACAGTGTAACATGCCTATGGTAATACCATGGGCAGGCCCAATGCCGTTCTATGTGGATCCAATGCAGTATCAGAGTACTTCGTACGGGAAGTTGTCTTTGATCAACGGCGCAAAGGTTTGTGGCGATGGATCGAACTTCATAAATTCATTTTACGATGCAAATGGACGAGCAGCAATGAATTCGTTGATTCTCGATCATGATTTCGAGTCTTTCTCGGGACACACTCCACAGGTTTATATTTCAAAGGATAGCGTGCTGCACATTCGTCTATCAGCCTATGTATCGGTTGAGCGTTCACTATCAGCATATCGTCTGATAAATTATCGAAACAATTCAGCACTGGCTTTGAACGAAAGTGGAGAGTATGGATACGCCTATCATTACAATTGCCGTGGCCTGATCAACATGCACCATGGAAAATTGTCAATTACTTTTGATAAAGATCGCCAAGTGCTGCTACGTTGTGAGAAACCAAGTTTTGTTAAAAAAGAAATGGAGTTCTATCGCTTAACATCGCACCATTGGACTGCATGTCGACCCGTGTCAATGGACACGTTTGATAGAGATAGAACACCGGAGATTTTGAAGAAAGTTGGAGTAGACAAAACGTTTGATGAAAGCAAACTCAGAGAATTAGTGAAAAATTCCGCTGTGCACAAAGATGCCTGTGGCTTGATCAGTAAGTCAAGAAATGTTCAATATACACCACCCTTAAAGTTTACCTAGGTGACGCCAAAATTGAACACAAAGTAAACGGCGATGTGATCCTAAGTTGGTTTTTTGAAGACCGAGCGAATTCACTAATTGTATCACCACTGTCCGGTAGTTTTAGTTTGTCTACCAAAAACTTGGAAATAATGGCCACCCCGAAGTCTGACATTTATATCGCCTTCTGCGATTTTTTCGTTCATGTGGGGTAAGTAGTTCCGTCTGTACTTTGTTATATCCAACTGAAGTGATCTTTCCTTTTTCCAGTGGTCAACAGATGACGGTGAGCAGCGGCGCTGTGGCGGGAAGTTGCCATTTTGGAAAAAGTCATCCTTGCTTGCTGAAACTCAACAGTTCAGCGACGGACACTCAGGCGGCTGAACTACGGCAGTACTGTACCTATGCACATCCTTTACATTCCAATACAAACGGTACGACAACTACGGGACTACACCGCCGACAAACACCAATTCTCAATTCAGCTGGCACGACACGTTCCAGTGTGACACCGGTCAGCCAGCATTCGGGTGACAATTCGAATGAGCGAGTCGAGGATCAGGCGCGGTCAGAAAGCCGTTTGAAATTAAATACGTCTTCAACGAAAAAGGAATAGCCTACCAGAGAATGTTACACGACAAATGTACATGTATTGGTTTACCTAAATGCGAAAAATCGTAGCCCATACCATACGATGGCTATTTTGCATTGGAGAAGGTTATACGTACTGCACCTGATGAGAGATGCTCGTGAATATTCACAGAATAATCTTTAGTTATTTGTCAATGAGAGTATATTTTGGGAGAGAATGAAAGGTTTATTTAAATATATTCGAAATTTCAGTTCTGGAGAGATGAATTAAGGAAATAATAAAAAAGAAAGTTAGATATACAATCATCGCGACTAATTTTCCTTGTAAAATGGTCTGTACGACTTATTAATCTAGGCATATTAGTAAGTCACATTGAGAGGCGTGGACATCAATCCTATTTGGGGAGTAGTTTTCATTTAAACGTCCTCAGCATCAGGAATAATATCCCGCCGGTACCAATAACTGATGGTTTAAGCATGATACAATGATGCAAAATAGAATCCTGAAAGATGGGTAGGGGTGGGACATAAAGAGATACCAAATATCTAAGCCCAAAACAAACTAGGATGAGGTACAGACATCTCGAATGGAAACGCTTTGTTCAATAACAACTGCCAGATACATACAATTTTTAAACTTTGATCTATAAATATAGTAGACATACGCGTTTAAACGTTAAAAATATCATGCATTAGGCATTCTGAATATGTCATGTCGATAGACCTCGTCATAGATGAACAAATACACTTATAAGTTTACCGATGTCTGGGGTTTGTACAAACAATACTACACATCCAGTTTGAATAGCAAACCAAGATAGGCGGCATCAAAGATGCACGGAACGTGGAATGGATGGTACAGAACGGCATAGGTAGATTTAAAAAACTGATCAAATTAGTGATCTACAAGTGATCGAAACGTTCATGTGTCATGCATGAATTCTCACAAGTTCAATGCGTTAATTAACGGTTGGAAGCTATAGACAAGCTTAATATAGCAATAAAGATAAAACAAGGCTTCACCTAACATGCTGTAATCAAAATGTTTCAGTTGGCATCAAGTACAAGTTCGACTGACACAAACATCAAAAGCAAAAGTAGAGGAGTAGCACTTTAGGCACTCCAATCGCAACAGCCGAGCTGATCACAGCCGACGACAGTTCGCTACCTCTTAAAGCTATCTAGGGAAATGCTCGAATGATCGTGCGTATAAATTCCTCACAGAGACGTCTAGGTCCCCTATTCGAAAACAGACTGCTGAACCAATTGGAAATTGGGATCAGACGAATGCGAGGTGATCTCATCTTCGCATACAAAATACTTACTACTGTGTCCCACCCCCTGGAGTTATTATTCCACCTTCGATCTTCCAGCAAGTTGAAAATACCACGTTCCAAACGAAACTGCCGCAGGTATTTTTATTCGGTGTGTGTGTGCCTTGTTTGGAATTCCCTACCTGCCGGTTTGGTAAGCTCAAACAGTTTATCTATATTCAAAACGAAACTTGACAATTATGAGAGCTAATCCGAATTTTGCCCAGAACTATTAATAAACTATCATCGTTTAATTGGTTTTAATTTTATTAATACATATATATATATATATAAATTTGTACCTATAGTTCGACTCTATGGTTATTGTAAAGTTAATTGAATATGAACATGCATCTATGTTGAGTGACCAGCATCTAAAATGAAACCCGGCAATAAAAGGAAATGCGTCAGATACTAAGTTTTCGAAATAACAACCAGTTTTATCATTTTCTTATCACATAAGCACCCCAACCCGAAATTTATTTTATCAACTTTATACTTAATTCCAGTAGAGCATCACGCAGTCAGCCATAGGCATTGAGATAGACGTTTTCGGAACGAGTTAATTTGCCCAGACAGCGGATCAAGATTTATTAAAAATTAACCGACATTAGAGAAAATTGGGAATAAAGCATTTTCAGAAGGACGTGATTCACTGAAAGACAGAACAGTGATTTTGCGATAAACAGCGTTATACCTTTGGTAATTATTTCTCACACGATAATTCGTGTACAGGAATAAATTCATTTTCTTCTTCTATTCTTGGTCAAATTCGAGGTGGAAGTGAAGCATCGCTTTGCCTGAATTTTCACCCTGGTATGCTATGCCCCACGCTTCTCAGACGAAACAACTTGCGCGAAACATCATCGAAACTAAGGCTAAAACGGTGCCCTAAGATATCATTGCATATTAAACGTAAAAGCTACCGGATTTGTTGTTGGCCTCCTTCGGTCGATGTCGACCATGGATGCACATCACAATCGCTTGAATGTTCAAGTTTTGCAGCTTTTGGAATGACTAAACAGTCCGATTCGGGAGGAACAATCTCTCCCGCAGCGCTGGCAACGAAAGCCAGAACTCGGCTGTATTGCGTCAGTTGCACGCCGACGGCGTGATCTGCGTTCAGCAGCCAAGAGCTGTATCTGCTCCTCCCCAGCTTGCAGACGACGCTTTAC
>JACCGJ010014906.1:0-12567 GCA_013407085.1 Atriophallophorus winterbourni | reverse complement strand
TTATTCCTCTTCCGTGGATCTATAATATTTCAAGGAACGAAAATTTACAGCAATGTGTATCGCTGTATTTGGTTTTAAAAATTTTTCTTCAATTTACTGATCTGGCCTAAGTTACCTCAAATATTTAAGAATAAAAAGCTTTTTTAGTCAAAATCTCCCTGAAACGCTTTAGAATTTTGAAGGCTTCAAACAGGTAAACTTTGAGTCTTCGTCTTTAAAGTGAGGATACATTGGTATACATTTGCCACGCTTAGAACATTTCACCTCTCGGTATATTAATATTACGGTAAATACTAATATGCCGAATGAATGTTCAATATGGAAGCGTCAATACTATCTTTACCATTAGTTACCGGAAATGACGTGATTATATATTTTAACCGTTATGTCTAATATGTAAGTTTAGATATTTATTCAACAGTGAGGAATAATACTATATGGGCTATAAAATCATGTATGTAAGCGTAAAATCTTTTGTTATTTGAAAGAATATTTCGGAGCTTGGCCTACTTATTCAGGTAACAGTTTTTTATAATCATCAAGCGAAATGTTGGTAGTTCCAGTATGTTATCCTGATTTCGCATATTATACCTACAATCTTTCCGGAATCAAACAGTTGAAATTATACCTATTGTGAGAAGATTATTTTATGAAAAAATAGGAATCGGTTACGGAACCATAATGTTTTCAGATAAAGCTACTCACACGTTTCTCGATAAGGTCGATTTAAGTTATTTCCAATGAAGTAAAAGAACGTTGTATTTTTTCCCTAGTCTGGTACACTGAATACTTTGAGTATAAACATCAGTAACATAAGTAAATTCTGTCAGCAAGCAATTCTTAATATCATACCTGACAGCAGGCCTACCTCCAGAAATACTCAAAATGAGTGGAAAAGACTATTAACTTTTCTCGCATAACCTATTCAACAAATCTATCAAATCGGTACTTTTCCGACAAAATGGAAACATTAAATTGATATACCAAGATACAAGTGTGGGTCAAAACAAGTAGTCATCAACCACCGTGGAATAAACCATACAACTCTCATATCAAGATTATTTAAAAAATGGTGGAGAAAGATATAACAGAATAACGTGGACCTAGTATCTCTTCTAAGGCAGAGAACGGCATCACTTGCCAGTAAGAATAATAGCACTGAATCACAAGCTCCATTGAAAATGGTTTAACAGTCAGAGTTGTCTTCCTTAGATAACTAAATCTTTCGACGCGGTACGAAATAAACGGTTACTATCAAAGCTGAGTTTATTCGGTATAGACTCACCCATTTCCTGACAGATCGCCCAAACTGAGTTGAGGTCAATGGTCACAGATTCCGCGCCCTGCCGATCCCATTTGTTGCAATACAACGCAGCGTTTTAGGTTCATTACATTTTCTCCTATATATAAACGATGTAAATACAGTCATATTTTACAGTAAACTATTCCTGTTTGCAGCCGACATCAAAAGAATCATTTCTTTCCCATCTTCAGAAGCACAAACTCACATTGCCAGCTGGAGAAACATTTGGATGCATTATCTAACTAGGGTAAAATTGATGGTCTCTCATTCCCTGTAAATAAATCTAAGTTAATGTCTTCAAGATGTGCGATATCTGGTAGATAAATCCTTCTTAATAATAAGTTTATTCGAGTGAACGATTGCACACGCGATCTTGTGTTCAAATATCCTGCATCGATTTCATCCAACGAGCACGTACCTCACGTGATTTCGAAGGCGAATGAAAGTGTATATATGATTCATAAGGTCTTCACTCTCGCATACTGTAAGTTAGAACTTTATAAACTATTCACTATACCTCAATTTGATTACTGGAATATAATATATCGTAGCATAAACAAAAAACCAATTGCATCGCTGTAACGACTAAAGTCGCTGTTTAACGCGTAGTCCACCCGTTTCTTATTTCGACAATTTAAAACCAAAATGATTCGAGTTTTCTACTGTTCTATTACCAATATCAATAGACAATAACAATTAACAAACCTCAACTGTACCGAGTTGTACAAATGATGTCAGCCAAAATTGCTCAAATTTTTCCGAATGACAACAATAAATTCAGCCAATGCTGACAAAATAGACTGCCAAATGATAAATGCAATTGATTAAAATTACCAATACAATGGTGAACAATCGTCTCTGTTTTCTCCAAATACCACGAGCAAAATATGTGGAATTCTAATGGCAGCCAAGCAATTTAAATTACTTCAGTAGAACAAAACGGGGTATACAAGTGCAAAAGAAAAATGTGTACACAAAAACAATGAAAGATAAAATTGTTGAGAATTATAAGAATCCAATTGTTCAAACAGAAAATAAGAAGGAATTTCACACAAAAATTTCGTCATTTGCAATCTCTTTAGGAAAAGTACAACCTACTTTAACCAAATCAATCATTTAAAATAGCTGAAGTCAATCACAGAGAGAGAAGTGTAAGCAGCACATGCTAGAACCATTATGGTTCCGTAGAATTAGACGTAATCTAATACTGTTTTTATAATAATATTTTTTTATACATTCGACTATTCGCTTCCGAAGATTCTAGGTATAATTTGGAAAATCAATATAGCCTAGTGGGAGTACCAAGATTTCGCAAGAAACTAAGGATAAACTTTTACCTGAATAAATATGCCTAACTTTGGACTCTTCTCCCGAAAAACATGAGACATTGCGCCACTTCACGTGAATATAAAACAAATCTAGTTTCATTTCTAACTGTACAAAATAACAAACGTTTCAAACCTAGATATCTCGCAAGAAGAACTATATAATCATGGCATTCCTGGTTATTAAAAGTGAAAATTGGTTTACGAATTTCATATTGAACATTCACTTGTCCCCTTAGAATGTAACTTACAGATTACCTCGCTTGCATCCAAGTAAACAAAACTGACCCGTAGATGCACCGAATCTTCCACCAAAACCGCGTAAAATACGTCTTTTATTCAAAACAGCCTTAGATTTCGAGCGATCCAAACTGAGAATTTGTCTATTTAGCCTCTTCGTGATTTCTAATATCTTCGATGAACAAATCCGTCGAACTTCACTAATCTCATGATCATTTATTTCTCCTCATCCTAATACTTTATTCCCGGCAATACCAGCTCACATATCAGAATTTCTGTAAACAAAATTGCCGTTAACCTTCATTATTTTAAAGAAAGTAAAATTTTCCTTTAAAATTTGACCTTGAAAATGTAATATTGATTGTTAATATTTGGCGTTGTTTATACAAAAAATGAGTAATTATTGATTATTTTTTGCATGCCTTGGATATCCAAGAATAAATCTTATATTTATTTATCAATTCATTCAAATTAGTGTGTTTAAACTTTCTGCATATCGTGCAGATTACTTATCTTGAGCCGTTTATCTCTTATGCCAACAATAGGAATGAACCGGAATAAGTCATCAAATTTAACACGAACTACTTCCTTGAATAATTTGACGGTCTGTATAAAATCGCTCATATGATGAGTCATTTTGAGCAAAACATTTAATGCTAGGTAACTATTATCATAATTGATAAATACAAGATTCTCGAACATGGAAGTGATAAGTTACTGTACGCTTTGAAGCGGCTTCATATCCTTCTGGATTTGTGATATCTTAAATGCAGTACCCTGGAAGATGAAACTCCTGTTAAAGTCTCCCATCTTGAATTTAGTATGGTTTTTGTGTCAGTCAATATGAGGCTTCTGCTTCTGAAATTAAATAAATAAATAACTAAATGAAATTTATTCTTGGAAATCCAATGCATGTTAAACATGATCAATAATTTATAAACGCTTTGTGCAATCAGAGTAAAGTATGTACATTTGTACATATGTACAATTTGTTCAAAGTCATTTGTTTCAGCGAAAATTAACGTTCAATAAATATAAAGGTAACGGTACTTAAAGTTGTTTTCAGGTAGTTGGTACGTGATCTGATATAGTTCGATAACACAGGTATTGCGAGGAAAAGTCTAGAATGTTTTCGGCAACACGGATGTTCAACGGATAATGGCCATCGGAATGCGTGAAGAATCTCTCTTGTTGTTGTTCCACACTTTTCATTTTGATTGTTTAAAATAGATTGATCTTTCCCGAACATGAACCGTTTTCTTGTCCGCTAGGCGAAGATCTTTCCACTAGTTCGAGGTCTGGTGGCCAGTTTCATTTTGGTGCGGATTGAGAATTTTGCTGTGTAGAAAATACTCAGAAGCGAGAGAATGTTGTTTCGAACGTTATGAACATTTATTTATTACTAATACCCATGAATGCAATTATTATACAAATGATCAGGAAAAACATTTGAATTAAGTAGATTGCGATTTTTTTCTATGGTAAGAAATGAAGATAGATGTGATTTGAATTCATTTTAAGAGAAACTGAGTCTTATATATTTTGGAAGATGATTTCACAGTTTAGCATATTTAGTCAAGAAGAAACTGTTCCTTACTTTAGTACGAAACCTTGGTAATTAATATTTTTTTCACTGTTTCTCAAGCTTTATTTGAAATCATGCCGTATATGAATATTCGAACGTAATTCCATATTTTCCGTTGACAGTCTTTTATAGAATAAGATGAGGTTATGCTTAAGTCTGTGAAACCATAGGGGATCGAGTTTCAGTTGTATACATGTTTCTCTATAAGATTGTTTGGTGATATAACCGATGATTGATTTTAAGAAAGTACGTTGTATTTTTTCTAAAACTATGCTATCGGTTTTATTTATATTAGTATATATTATGTTACAATAGTCAAAGATAGGAATGGTGAATAATTTATACATTTCTATTTTACAATGAGGCTGAATTATAGATCTGTGTATAATATTCATACTTTGTCTGGCTTTAGTAATAAGGTGGCGTATCTGTTCGTTGAAAGTGAGTGATGAAGAATATCGAAATCCTAGATCGCGCGCGCTGTCAATCATTTGAATTGCGTTATTGTTTAGAAGGATTGATTTATTTTGTATCGTGATTCTTATAGGCATAAAATTAGATTTTGCTGTTGAGAACGTTGGACTAATTTTTTTGCCCAATCTGTAAGTGCAGCTAAATCATTCTTCAGTCGAGCTATGAAAGTTTGTGATTAATTAGCTGGGAAAGTGATAACAACTTTCATGTCATCAGCGAATAAGAACAGTTTGCTGTGTGAAATAACTCTACGTATGTCATTTATATCTATAAGAAATAATAAGGTCCCTAAAACGCTACCTTGAATCACCCAAATGGGAATAGGTAGGCTGCGTGATCTACGGCCATTAAATTCAACAGAGTAAGTGCGATCAGTAAGAAAGGAAGTTAACCAGGAAAGAAGATTACCACCGATGGCATATGATTCAACTTTCGATAATAATACCTTATAAGGAACAGTATCAAATGCTTTATTTATGTCTAGGAAGACAACTACAACTGCCAAACCTTCCTCAATCGATGTAGTAATATAGTCAAGGTATTCAAGCTGACATGTAGTGCAAGATCTTTTATATAGGAAGCCATGTTGAGCTCTAGAGAAGAAACTTGGAGATCAGGGATTTAAGAAAGCTTTTTTCACTATTTTTTCGAATAATCTAGATAGTATTGCTGTGTGCTTAATTGGGCGATAATTTCATACCGTGTGCTTTGAGCCAAATTTATGTATGGGTGTAACGACAGAATGTTTTCATTCCAAACATAAGATTTCAGATTCGATTAAAGTGTTAAATAAGTTCAGTAGAAGAAGTTTGAAATCATCACCACCCAAGGCGGGTGGAATACCTGTTATGTTTGGCTTGAGACTGAACGTTGTTTGCTTGCAGACTTCATTGATGTCATTCAGATTTATGCATATAGTGTTCAATACACTAGGTGACTGAAATGTTCCAGTGATATCTTTATAGATGGAAGTAATGTAAGTAGTATTAAAAAATTTAAGAAATTCTTCACAGATTGTAATATGATTTGTAATTCTTATTTTTTCCGAATTTTAAGTTCGATCCTGAATAATAAAATCTATCTTGCTGGTTAGGTTTACGGATCGTGATTAAAATAACCTGCTTAGTGATTTTAGCTTATCAGAACTTTCAGTGCTCTATTTTCTGATGCAATTTATGTGTGGTGTAGAATGAGTTTGTGGTCACTAAATAGTTCATAGGAACGTAAACGAGCGAAGATGTCGTTATTATTAATCGCAAATGTAGACCATTCTTTCATTTTCTCTTCCATTTTCTCGAGCCTTGTTTGCTTTATGCGTTTTTAGAATTGCTAGCTTTGTCGAATAAACCTATAATTTTCGAATGGAATGTCGAAGATATAGTTGGACAATCATGTGAAAGAAAAAATTGAGACCAATCTTCAATCCTTATAAGTGTTAGAAGTAAGTTCCAATCGATGGAATGGTGAAGATTCTTGACCTCATTGGTAGCTTTGCAAGTGCATGATAGATTGAAGGATAAAAGTTTATGGTCCCCATTAAACGGGGAAGGCAATATTAATAAGTTGTTTGGATCAATATTTAGAGTAAAGACTTAGTCAAGAATGTTGCCCTTTCTAGTTGGTCTATCAATAAATTGTTTGTAACCTAGTAAGTCAAGCGTTTTCATAAAATTTGTATGAGAGCTAACTTTACTTCGTTTGTGTCAGTTTGAATTAGGCATGTTGAAATCACCGGCTATAAGTTTATGGCGTGTATGATGTAAAGACTTTTCGATGAGTTAATGTATTCACATTAGATAAAGTGGAGTCCGGTGGGTAGTAGATGCAGCCTATTAAAATGTCTGGTATAGGTAGTTCTATTCATAGTGAATCTTCAAGTTCTGTGAAATTCGAAGATGTTATGCTATTATCTTCAAATCTTGAATGCACATGAATAAGGCAACCGCCACCTCGTTTCAGAGTGCGGTTTCTCATAAATACATGGTAGTTAGGTATCATGAGTTTAGAGTCAGAATGATTATCACGAGTCCAGGATTGAGTTATAAGAATAATATCTACAGGTTGAAAAGATAGATAAGATTTTAGTATATGGATTTTAGGTATAATTGATCTAGCATTCATGACCAGAAAACGAACAATACAAAGGTCGGAAGTCAAAGGATTTGAGGTTGGTGCATTAGAGAGTTTACTAAACTTGAAATTCAATTTATGTGTTTTTGAAAAAAAGTGGTATTAAGGTTAAAGTATGGTTCATAATTGGAGTGAGAAACATATGGATTATAAAATAAAGTTTGGGGAATATACTTATTATAATAGGAGGGATATTGTGTAATACACTCAAATCTCAGTACTATGCCACCCGTTGAGACCGAGCAAGAGTGGCATAGTAACGAGGTTTTGTAAAAACGGCTTTATTTTCTCAAGTCCATCATTTATTTTCTCAATCGATCTGTCCAAAGCCCCCAGATTTCTTCGGCTGACGCATCTTCGTTCGTCGGATCTCGTTCATCTCGTTGTCTAGCCGATCACACGCTTGCATCAGTCTCGTCCATGTTGAAGACTCCATCTGCATAAAACTGCCTGAGTAAGGGCCGGAGAAGCTGCTGCTGCCAATTAATAATGGATTAGAAATCCACCGCTCCAGTTTCGCCCTGCACTGTCTTGAACGTGACGCGATTGCGATTCTTGAAGCTGTCTAACCAACCGTCGCTCGCCAGGAAGTCTGGGATGTGCAGCAACTCGGCCAGTTTTATCGCCTTCTCCTTGATCAGATCGCCGCTGACAAGCAGATTCAGTCCTCTTGCTTGCCTCAGCCACATCAGCACTCCCTCCACAAAATTCGGGTCGTGAGGCTGCGTCAGCTTTATGCGCTTCGATCGAACTCAAACTTTGAATGCAGCATCAATTGCATCCTTCTTGCTGAGAATGCCCTTCACGGTGGTTCTCCTAACTTCAACGCACCATTTCTTGCTAATCTTCCTCGCCAACTTGGACTGATAAGGCTCCTTCTTCGCACCATCGTTGATCTCGAACTTGTCCTTCAGCTTAAAGTCGGTTCGCTTGCGTTTCTGAGCTAACATTATGGGCTGAATAGTTTGAAAAATTATGATGTCACTGTTGTGAGTGTCTGTTTGTGCGCGCGCTTCCGTGGGTATATCTATCGATACTTAAAGCAAGAGTAAGAAAGAGGCTTGTTGTTGTGCGTGAGGTGATTGGCTTGTTGTAGCTGGCGTCAGGGAGAAACATCGCGTGTTTGACCTTGAAACCGGCTGACTATATGCGTAAAATGCGCAAAAATGCACTTTTAAATAGTCACAAAATAGTGGCATAGTAAATTTATTTTGCGTTGAATTTTGTCGGGACCGAGCAAAAGTGGCATAGTAGCGAGAGTGGCATAGTAACGAAGTGGCATAGTACTGAGATTTGAGTGTAGTAGATAATTTATAATAAGGTTGAATATTACAAAAAGTTATAGGAGGAGCTGCTGAATGGTGATAGTGTTGCTTATATGGTAGGGGGCTATTCATTAGGAAACGAGATGTGTCAATACGGTTGTCGAGACTGGGTGAACCTTTTATATAATTAGTTGTCTTCATACGTTGTCGGTCAGGTTGTCTGATTACTACTCCTCTCAAAGTAGGAGGGTTTGATAGGAGGGGTCTTGTTTGTCTTAATTTAGGTAAACGTGGCGGGCGTAGATGCAGATGTCGAGTTACACTCACACCATGATTATCAGGTGCGGGTGTCGAAATCTGTGAACTATTAGAGTTAATTTTAATTACAGATTCACATTGCATTTGTTCATTGGTATCTGAGGTAATGTTACTAATAGTGGAGCTGATAAAATTGCGTTTTTATAGTTGAATTTTCGTTGCATAGATGTTAAGTCCGGTTTTAAGACCACACCTGAGAACCTGGGTATACTTTTCAAAGGGTTTTTATTATCGAGTAAATACAATGCAAAACTCTTATCTGAGAATTTTAATAAAATAGGGGTTCCTTATTTAATTGTGTTTTTACGAAGTCGAACTACAGTGAAACATTTAATGGGGATGCCATATGTCGAGAATATACATTTTTTAAATCGTTTGAAGAGTAATTATCTGCAACATTGAAGATGATAACATTGTTCGAGCAATCTTCTCTTTGATATATTTCCGTGCTCATGGTTTTTAAAAATTTATTGGCTTGAATCAATATATCGTGGTCAATACCATTATCAGAGTTCATGAGTGATAAGATCGGTTTTAGAGAACTGTAGTTGGATTTGCATATTGCTAGTTTGTTTCCAAGTTCTGACAACTCTGATTCTATTTTTTCAATTGATTGAGAATAATTGAAGTGTCACTGTCTAATCTGACAGTACAATTACTAGTCTTAGATAACTTGCATAGCTCAATTCGAGAAGATAATAGGGTTTTCCAGTGCATGCTTTCACCGAAAATATTTATTAAATTCAACAAATATTTTTTTCAATGAATTTGATTTAAAATATGTAACGAGAATACGTTGAATATAAGCAGAGCAAGTGTAATCAAAGAAATGGGATCAAGTAACAAATTCGAGCAGCCCGCGCCTCTTTACGTGAAAATAAAACAAATCTAGTTTCATTCCTAACTTAAGAAAAAATAACAAACGTTTTCAACCTAGATATCTCGCGAGAAGAACTATATAATCATGACATTCCTGGTTACTAAAAGTGAAAATTGGTTTACAAATTTCATGTTGAACATTCACATGCCCCCGTAGAATTTGACTTACATATTACCTCGCTTGCATCCAAGTAAACAAAACTGGCCTGTAAATTCACCAAATCTTCCACCAAACCGCGTAAAATACGTCTTCTATTCAAAACAGACTTAGAATAACTGGGTAATAATCGTTTACACAGAAGCCTACATAATATAAGCTAAATCGATTCCTCAGTAAAAACAATTTAGAAAACTACACAATAAAGCTCATTAGCATGCATTTCCATCACACACAAACCAAATCTGGTTTCGTGCTGTTTGCACGCATCATGTAGGGAAAATAGGGTCAGTATGCACATGCGCTTGAAACACGATGGTCGTCCCAACCTTACCGAACTGTGGCATACAAGCTCAAACTGCTTTCCATTTTTCCATGATTGAAAGCATATTAGGATACTAATCCTACTGTCACAACCCGATGACTGCAAACATCAATTTTTATATTGACGAATAAAAGGAGTCCATATTCTAAATTACACAATATTTTAAAACTTAAACTTGCATAATCAGGGCCTATTCACGCGAAGCCATACGAGGAATTATTGGGCACATGAATATATGTTAGAGATACCCCGCATGGAATGTTTAACTTTCTAACGTTGCTCACATCACTAGATTGCATGACTTTTAAACGAAATTAAAGGAGTTTTTAATGATTTATTCCTTTCCCGAATAGTTATATATTGATTAATCTAATTGCTTAACTTGTTTTATACACTTACATTTAAATTTTCGCAATCCTATGGTTATTGAAAATCTTGTTACAATTTAGACCATTAAAAACCTCGAATTATCTTATATATTTTATTATATAGGAGGATTATTCACTGTAAACAATCGAATAGTTAGCCATAAAAAGCGTCGTATACTTTTTTATGAGATTTACGCGTTGGTCTTCAATGAGTCTGACACAAATATATCCAGATCTATCTCAAAATGTACTGAAATTAATAGAATCACCTTCCAGAATGTTCGTCATCGTTGCTAATCCGGGGCCAGTGTGCTTCGCTGCATACTCCGCTGGATTTATTAGTAGTTCCAGCAGATGGGCAAGTAATTTAAATGATTCAATTTCCTCTACAAGACTTCCTCATTCTTATTCTTACCGACCACACCCCACATTTTATGTCGTCGCAAAACTAGCAATTTTTATTTAATATAACAGTCAGATCATTGACAAAAACTTTGAACAGAAGTGGTTCGAGAACTGAACATTTTGAAACGACAGAAATCGCCAAGGTGGCTTTGGAGCGGATTCCATTTACCTCTTTTCGTTAACTCATTCACTGACAAAATCTTTAGTCCACTTAATAACATATCCAGCTAAACCAACTGCTCAGGATTGGATGGTACAATTTTATGTGGTATACGGTCAAGTGTTTCGGTCAACTGAATGAATATAACATCACATTGGAGTCGTCGCATCCATGAGACGTACAAACAATGCGCGATGCGAGGATCTTCGCCGTATATGAACAACCTTCAGTGAATCCATGCTGCTGTTGTGCAAGCTGGTCCGATGCGTGTAGGAAGGCTTCTAATTCATCCAGCATTAATTTTACTAGCTGCTTTCGGATCTCCAGGGTAAGGGTGATGGGCCAATAATTTACCCTCAGAATTGGATCTCCGTCTTTGAACCTAGGTTTGATGTTTTTTACATTCCGTTGGACGTTTTCTTTTCTCAGACGATTGAGCGAAAAATATATTCAAAGTTTCATTCAATATACTACTAATAGTCTACAGCAAGACAGGATTCACCCCTGGTCATTCACTTAAACTTGCTAAGAAGCGATGTCAGCTAGACTCCTACAAACAATTTTTAGCCTCAGTCTGGTAAACCTATGAACATTTTTACAGAAAAACCGCAACGGGATAATTTATTTCCTGAATACTCTTTCTAATTACTATACAAGCTTAGATACATCACCTTTTTAGCGTTACCCCGTAAAGAAAGTAAATGCTAGATTTCTTCTGTTTGATGTACACGATTGTACATCACCTGACCTCTAACCGTCCTGATGGTGTGCAACTGCTTTTTTCTAGCATAGGTTATAACGCGGTGCTTTCTTAAAATAATCCGGATAATTTCTTGGCGTCGTGATCTTCGAAGATGTCATGTGGACGAAAAAGTTTTGTTAGTTCTGGGTGCTTCTCTGCAACTTTTCACCGAAAGAAATTCAGGATTCTCAATAGGCTCGTTAGTTACTTCCTGTCTCGTGTAAACTGAACTGAACTGATCTATCTAGAAAAAGGGGCAGTCGATAACTATGAAAAATTATTCTGCAGAAGAATTAACCTTGTAATCTGATTCATTTGTGTACAAATTTGAAATGTTTTACGAAACATTTTGGTTACTTTAAACAGGAGAGACATAGTAAACAAGGTGTGAACGTTCAGGTTCTTCTTAAATAAGGCTGGGTCTACGTTGATATTATTGCACAACCTTTTGTGGTAATTGTTAGATACTGTCCGGCTATTAAATTTTAAATCTATACAATAATAATATAAATAGTCAATAGTAATAGTCAATAGTATATTGTGATAAAAAAGCGACAAGCTTAAAAGAATACTACATGATGTTGTACACATGGATTCGAAAGTTCAGGGTTAAAATTAAGGTCCGAATGCTAGTAAACACTTCTTCAGTGAAAGAGTAGTAAGCTATTGGAACTGCCTACCTGAAGATGTCGTGAACTTTAACTCTGTATTGTGTTTCAAGAATAGACTTGATGCCGTATGGAGCTCATTATTTCCTGCATTTTGCCCCTAATTGAGTAATGATATTGTATTTACCTGGTCTTTGAAATGCATTAATGTCTCCTCACCTTTGGTGAGGGGAGTTTTTGCTCTACATTCCAGGTAACAATCCTACCAGAAGAAATCTGTGAA
>JACCGJ010014903.1:0-10663 GCA_013407085.1 Atriophallophorus winterbourni | reverse complement strand
TGCACCACACTCATAGACTGCTAATTTGCTGTCAAGTTGACCAGGCCTAGAAAGATATGAGATGGAAGATGGGACAATACCTTTTTGTATTTTTTGTTGTTTTCAAATTTTTTCATTAACTTACTAGTGTACTATGTAAGGTTATTTAGACGTTGATCCGCGACAAAAATTTGTGGAGACCTAATTCAGTCAACCACAGGCTCTCGCTTCTCTAACTCTTAGCCACGAAAGACTAACTGAGCTGGATTCGGGCATTCCTTCGTGACCGTTCCTTTACTGTCAAGGTTGATGATACATACTTCGCAAGCGCATATAACGAGTGGGGTTCCCCAGGGCTCAGTCTTGGGGCCGTTCTGGTTCCTTATCTTCATTGATGGTCTAGCTAACCAACTTCGCTCACCCTGTTATACGTTTGCTGACGACATAAAATTGTTGGTAGGTCGGATAACTCCGATCTGATAAATGACGTATAAGCAGTAACGAAGTACACAGTTAAGTATGACTTCCTCCTTAAACTAGAGAAGAGTCACTTGCTCTCTACACTGGCTGGCAACATGATTGTCCATACGCCCTCAGCCCACACGGATTCCGTGGGGTAAAATCACCTAAGGACTTAGGGATCATAATCTCCGCTAACTTTAAGTGGGTTGACCAATGTATTGCTGCAGTTCAAAGGGCCACGAAAGATTGTTTTCGACTAAACCCAGCCTTCACATACAAAAACTGACGTGCGGTTACCCCTCTAGAAGGCTATAATAATGCCACATCTAGAGCACTAGATTTAAACAAGTAGGCTGTATTACCTGACGGATATAGTGCAGCTAGATAAGGTACAGAAGCTGGCCACTCGCATAATCGAGATGTTGGCATGCACCAACTATGAAGATCGCCTCTTAGCATTAGAACTTTTCTCGCTTAGGAGAAAGCAGCTTGAACGAACTCTTAGAATATTTTAAAGTTTAATATAAATAGATATAGATAAATAAGAACTTATATTCTTGGAAATCCAAGGCATGTAAATCATGATCAATAATTTCTAACAGGTTAGTACAAGCAAACTGTGGCAAGAGAATTTTCCACAAAAAATTTCAAATTCATTTCAGCAGCGGAATTTGACTTCAATAAATATAAAGGTTACAGTAATTACAAATTGCTTTCAGATTATTTGTACGTGATCTGATATCATACAAAAACACTGGCATTGCGAAGAAATTTCAAAGAATGTTCGCGACAGCACTGAGGTTCATCGAGGATGCGTGAAGAGTGCTGTTGTTGGTTTTCCAAAAGTTTTCATTTTGATTGTTTGAAATACATTTATCTATCTTGATTATGAACCGTTTTCCTGTCTGTTAGGCGAAGGGAATTTATTCCACTTGGTTGAGGTTTCATGCGGGCTGGTTTTATTAGGGTGCGTATTGAGAAATTATGCTGTCAAGTAAATACTCGCAAGCGAGAGTATGCTTTTTAGAACGTAATGAAAATATACATAATCTCAGAGGATTAAGCTGTCTCGACTTCGATGACTATTTTCGGTTTTCTCTTCTGGTTCGTACACGTGGGCAAAGTCTCAAAACAAGCAAACAGCACACCAACTTAGAATACAGAACACACTTCTTTAGCACCCGAGAAGTGAACGCGTGGAACTCACTCCCGGTATAACTAGTCTCGGCAGCCTCAGTGAACGCGTCCAAATATAGGCTAGACGGACGGTAGCATGTGCTCTTCCCAAAGCCTTACCTTCAGAATTAAATCCCTTCATATTTATGGATAAAAAATATTTTGAAAATCTCCTTGAAACAAGAAAACATTACTTCCACCACATTTTTTGTGGGTTTACCGTATCAAAAAATAATTATCGGTGTACTTGTGGTTTATTAGTAGTTTAAATCTTAAATTCCATTCACACAGATAGTTTAATTGAATTCGGATTGCTTGCTTCAATTTTCCAGTCCCAATAAATATCGGTCTGCGGTCACTTTTGTGATGATGAGCACTAACTAAATCACTCAGATTGTTCCGGGAACAATTGTCAACCGCGTTATCGTGCTGACCGATTTCGCTCATACGGCTGAAAAATAATATTTGTTAGCGGCAACGCAACACGAACCCGCAACTAAATACGTGAGCTTGTATTTACGTAATCTTTCCCTCATATTTTATTATACCGTTAGTATATTAATGGAATATAACGATTAGTATATCGTTACAATCACAGTATATACCTTGTAGTGGATATGTGCAAGTTATAACAGTAAATGTTATATTGAATGCAGGGCGAATGGACGAACTGACGAAAGTCACGGTTTAGTGTCCGGTGCAATTATCCACACACATACAAATTGATTCAACTTCAAAACTCCTGTGTCACGTCAATCAGGGACGAATAATTCGTAAAGCTTGAAGATCCGGTGACACGTTAATCTTGCCGTTAACCGTCTCGATTCACGAACAACCAGCTGTGCAGCACCACGAACAATAGCAGAACCAGGAGACGCGCAGACCAAAGTATATTGTTAATTAATGATTATTTACAGAATGCGATACAAAGGATGAGTAACGACAACTCATTTAACGAAACAGAAGATCAATAGTCTATGAGTGAATAGGACAAGAAGAAATCGATAGATCGATATGGCAATATCGATTATCGGAACAAAACGATAACTTCTAAGTTAATGAGTGAAAATGATACAAAGATAAGTATGTACAAATTGTTGATTAAAGCAAGCATCGAGGGAAACGAAAATACAATTGGAAAGAAAGTGAAATTACAGGTTGCTACAGAACTCCCCCCTAGAGCGTGAGTCAACGGATGAACGCTCGATACACCGTCTATGGTATGTATTCAACCAGTCTTGCGGGGAACCTCACTCTACGGCCGGCACGTGTTTGACGAGATGAAGGGGTAGACAGGATAGGTGAGGGTCGCTTGGATGTAACGTCATTGTTATTCATAGGTTGTGTAGGTGGGGTCGCAGGGGTAGCTTCTTGTGACGGTTTTTCCTCGATGTATGCAGGTTTTAAGCGATCTATGCTGACTGTGTCTTCAACGCCGTTGCGTAACAAAACGAAATATTTGGGTTTGCGGTCGATTACTTTAAATGGTCCTTCGTACGGGGTTTGTAATGGCTTTCTGACAGCATCAACTCGAACGAAGACATAGGGGCAATTTTTGAGGTCGTTGTGGATGAATGAAGGGCGGTCAGCGACGCGGGTCGGTACTGGTTTGATGGCCTGGAAGTGTTTCCTGAGTCTCGAGCAGTAAGATCCTGGGTCGATTTCACCAGTAGTGCGGGTATCCAGTATCATCTCGCCAGGCAGTCTCAGTGTTGTACCAAATACCAATTCTGAGGGGCAACAACCGATGTCTTCTTTAACGGTGTTTCTAATACCGAGAAGTATGATAGGAAGACATTCAGACCACTCTGTTCCAGAACAAGCGGTAATAGCAGCTTTCAATTGACGATGAAAACGTTCGACTAGACCGTTGGCTGTAGGATGATATGCAGTAGTACGCACATGATCACATCCTAGTAAACGGTTTAGTTCACGGAACAAAGCGCTTGTGAATTGCGATCCTCTGTCGGTGGTAATAGTAGCGGGTACACCAAAAATGGATATCCATGAATCGACGAATGTTCGTGCGATGGTATCTGTGGAGGTGTCACGAACTGGGACAGCTATAGGCCAGCGAGTGTATCTATCAACGCATGTCAAGATATAGCTATAAGTTCGGGAAACGGGTAAAGGACCAACAATATCCAGGTGGATATGCTTGAATCGACCGTCGGGTACAGGGAATGTGCTGAAAGGGGCACGGATATGTCGATGAATTTTGCTGCGTTGGCAAGCTACACAGTGTTTGGCCCAATGACGGATTTCACGTTGCATATTTTGCCAAATGAATCGTTCTGTTATGATTTTCACAGTTGAACGAATACTCGGATGTGACAATCCGTGAAAGTGATCGAAGATCTTCCGGCGATATGTTTGCGGGACGAAAGGTCTCGGCTTGCCGGTCGATATGTCACAGTGGATCTTGGCGTCGCAATCAAGCAGCGGCAAAAGGGCAAATTTGAGTGACTTATTTGCGACAATTTCGGAAAATTCAGAGTCGTTTTCCTGATGACTGGCCAGTTCTCTGAGATCGAGTACTGAGTTGCTTATCTGTTGGATAGTGCAACGCGATAAGGCATCAGCGACTATGTTGCGGTCACCATCGATATGTCTAATATCTGTAGTGAACTGCGCGATGAAGTCAAGTTGACGAATTTCTCTTGGAGAGTTTCGGTCTGTCGGAGAACGGAACGCATAAACAATTGGCTTGTGATCAGTGAACACAGTAAAGGTGCGTCCCTCGAGTAGGTGACGGAAGTGTTTAATAGCTAGGTAAATGGCGAGAAGTTCGCGTCCAAAAGTGCTATACCTAGTCTGGGCTGGTTGTAACTTCCGTGAGAAAAAGGACAGTGGTTGTATCTCTCCGCTTACTTCTTGCTGCAGTACGGCTCCGACTGCGACTTGTGATGCGTCGGTTTTCAGGACCAAATGTGCGTTATCGTCGGTTTTTAAGTGACTCAGAGCGGAAGCGTTGCTCAAAAGTTCTTTAACCTCGACGAATGCGGATTCTGCAGCGGTTGTAATCGTCAACTTTTTGGGATTTCCTTTAAGCATGTCAGTTAGCGGCTGAAGTATTTTAGCGGCGTTGGGGATAAATCGTCCATAGTAGTTAACGACGCCTAGGAAACGGCGTAAGCTTTTGATTGATTGTGGCATTGGGTATTCGAGTATGGACCGTGTCTTTTCGGGCAGTGGGCTTATTCCATTACTGTCAATCCTATGGCCGAGAAAATCAATGGTCGACTGGCCAAAAACGCATTTGTCGGGATTGATAGTAACGCCGTATTGGGCGAAGCGTTGGAAGACTTCACGGAGGTGTCGTACATGCTCCTCGTGTGATGAGCTAGCTACTAATACGTCGTCGATATACACGAAGACGAAATCAAGACCACGAAGAATCTGATCCATGAACCGTTGAAAAGACTGTGCTGCGTTGCGCAAACCGAAGGGCATGCGAAGGAATTCGAAAAGACCAAATGGCGTAATTACAGCAGTCTTAGCAATATCGTCGGGGGCCATGGGGATCTGATGGTATGCACGTACGAGATCCAGTTTAGAGAAAACTGATTTTCCGTGAAGGCTAAGTGAGAAATCATGTATGTGCGGAATAGGGTAGCGGTCAGGTTGGGTAACGCTATTCAACGCACGATAATCTCCGCAAGGTCTCCAATCGCCGTTCTTCTTGGCGACCATATGTAACGGCGATGCCCACGGACTGGTTGACGGTCTAATTATGCCCAATGCAGCCATATGTTCGAACTCGCATTTTGCTGCTTTAAGTTTCTCTGGTGGCAGCCTTCGAGCTTTGGCAAAAACCGGAGGCCCTTTAGTAACGATGTGATGTTGAACATCGTGGGTGGGAGTCTCCGAGTATGGCGATACGCGTGTCAAGTTCGGGAATTCACGCAGGATGTCGCTGTATGTGGCACTGTTTGGCACGAATATGCGAGGACTGGGTGAGATGATGGAAACATAGTTTACCGGACACGTTCAATGACGTAGTATTGTCATGTAGCCGTCGGTGTCGGAGATCGACTACGAGACCGTATTTCGTCAAAAAATCGATACCGATGATAGGTTTCTGAACATCGGCTATCAAGAAGACGAAAGGGAATTCACGTCTAAGTCCGAGATCGAGTTTCAAAAGTTTCTCACCGTAAGTCAAAATTTTCGATTCGTTAGCCGCCTGTAGTGTGATGCCTGATGGACGTAAGTCACGTTTTTCGCAGCTACGCGGTATAACGCTAACTTCGGCACCAGTGTCCACGAGAAAGTTAAGTTTATTCGACGCATCATATACATACAGGAGGTGACTGGTGGGTTTGCCAGGAGCAGCCGTCGCCATTACTGACTGGCAAGCTGGTTTCCCGACTTTGGTGGCTGTGAGTGCGTTAGGGTGTTTACAACCTGGACGGCAGTTACGCGCGGCGTCTCTGAAACGGCGATGGTAATAGCAAAACCAGTTGGTATTGCGAGGACGAGAGCGACTTCTACTTCTGGATCGATTGCGAAGTAAGGATAGGGAGTTTTTAGAACGCTCCATGATAGTGATTGTGAGCTGTAATGATGAGAGCTTTTTGGTCAACGTTGCTATAGAGGTTTCTAGCTCTGATATGTAACGTGCTTTGGCTGTCTGATTAACGTTGGTTCCACCTGAATTTTCGTGGATTTTTTTGGCGAGTTCAGCAAGAGTGTCTAGACCAACTTTATCGACAGATACTGCAAGGATAGCTTTAGCACTGGCTGGTAAACAATTCAACCAGAGTTGTTGCAATACGGAATCATCCAGCTTTGAGTTACCCACGAGAGAACGCATGTGTCGTAGAAGTTGTGACGGAGTTCTATCCCCGAGCTCTACCCCGGCGAGCAATTGTTTTAACCTAGCCTCGTCAGAAGCGATAGTGCGTTTAAGAACAGCGGCTTTGAGGGTGTCGTAGGGCGAATTTACTGGCATCGGATCAAGAACGTCTAAAACTTCTTTCGCTATATACGACGGCAGCTGAGATTGCACGAAGGAAAACATAGTTTCTTGTTCAGTAATGCGTCTAAAACGAAACATTCCTTCGAGGTGAATGAACCAAATGTGTGGGTTTGCTGGGTCAAAAGCTGGAGTGTTGCCTCCAATAACATTCAATTGAGAATCGGACGTGTCAGTAGGTTCGAAAGACATTATGGCAAAATTGAAAAAAAATTGGGAGTTGTGAGCGAGAAATGAAAAGCGGGCTCACCAATTATGTAGTGGATATGTGCAAGTTATAACAGTAAATGTTATATTGAATGCAGGGCGAATGGACGAACTGACGAAAAGTCACGGTTTAGTGTCCGGTGCAATTATCCACACACATACAAATTGATTCAACTTCAAAACTCCTGTGTCACGTCAATCAGGGACGAATAATTCGTAAAGCTTGAAGATCCGGTGACACGTTAATCTTGCCGTTAACCGTCTCGATTCACGAACAACCAGCTGTGCAGCACCACGAACAATAGCAGAACCAGGAGACGCGCAGACCAAAGTATATTGTTAATTAATGATTATTTACAGAATGCGATACAAAGGATGAGTAACGACAACTCATTTAACGAAACAGAAGATCAATAGTCTATGAGTGAATAGGACAAGAAGAAATCGATAGATCGATATGGCAATATCGATTATCGGAACAAAACGATAACTTCTAAGTTAATGAGTGAAAATGATACAAAGATAAGTATGTACAAATTGTTGATTAAAGCAAGCATCGAGGGAAACGAAAATACAATTGGAAAGAAAGTGAAATTACAGGTTGCTACAACCTAAATTCTATAACTATCTCCCCCCCAGGTGTTGTCATCTTGTGCCTCTGGCTACATCGCAATATCAATTTGAGGGTATAAGAGTACGAGGATTACAAGATCCACTGAAACAAAACTTGTTGTTTAACAAATTTCAAAATATATATATTACATTTCTTATCCATTGGCTTTCTTCACCTAAGTCATTAAATTAAACATGACCATATTTTATATTTTTATATATTTATTTATATATTTATATTTTTTATAAATGTAACGAGACAAATGCGATTTCGTTGTATGTAACGAGATAAAGATGTGTAATGGGTTGAGACGAGTAGAATTTTGCTGTCTTTGGTGATTGTGCATCATGGAAAACGTTCAATTAGTGAAGCTGCATGAAATATAGGAGCGTTTTGAATTATTATGTAGCTTGCGAGTCATAAACATTTCTGCATGAGTTCGTGCGTTGAGTAACCGCTCAGGCTCTGTGAAATAGATCAATGATTTCCACGTAGTTCCCCTCTCACTACATGTTGTAGAGCTTTGAGTTTCATTCACCCCATGTTGTCTGCTAGCCTGTACAAGGTGCACACTGTCATTCAATCGTATTGCGAGTTTGCGCTACAGGGTCACCCACTTACTCGCTTGAATCGAAAGACAGTCTCAGCCCGAGAGATTACAGTGTATGCTTCGGTTGAATAAATCAGGAAAGCATGCATTATTTTCATGTAAACCTTTATTCACACTACTGATCACAAACATCCAACGAATATTTCCTTATTACCTAAACTGTTATTGTTAAGCTTAATGCTTTTTAGACAATAAAAACCCTAAATAACGCATAACATTTACTCGCGTACGTTGATTTGTTTCCGCCCTATGAATGAATAATGAAAAATGGAATGGCAATCGGAAAAACCGGTCATTAATTATCCCAAGATGAGACGCAATCCGAGTTAAGAAAGGAAATGCTTAGTTGAAATTTAGATGCAAACGATTTACAGTATTTTCGTTACTGATTAACGGCTTTTTCAACGAAAAAAATAGGAGTCACCATATCCCACAACCTAACTTGGACCCATCTTCTCAATACTTTACTAAATAAATAAGCTTTCTTTTTATGCGTTTCATTTTCGGTATATCATCGTTAAGTCTACGCTCACTTCATATTCTCTTCTATATTACGTCATAATCTGTACTGTTCATTTGCTTTTTCAGGCAATTCTTTATGAAGTCATTGTGTTACTCAAGCGTTATTTCAGGAACATTCGACATCCAAGCTCTATTCCATATGAAGATATTAATGAAAATATCTTGAAATACCAATTTACTTGTTGCGAGCGGATCATAAATATCATCCTCAATGACAATTCACACATGCGGCAAGCAATCAATCGTCATCAAAGAATCGTTTAAAACACATCATACTACCTTCAAGAACCTCATCATGTCGAAGGTCATTTATAACATTTGCGTCTCGATACATTTGCCAAAGGGTACAGCTTGTCGAAAAATTACGGTCCAATATACCTCGTTGATATCATGAGCATGTTTTCTACGAGTATTTTTCTTTTATGTGTTACTTGTACGGTATTTGTTTTTTAATAACATTTCTAAACTTTGAGCAATAAAGTTTTGTCCTCCTTAATCTTCTAACGGCAAATCTTTCATGTGGAGATGTGAGCAACACATTGATTCGGTCACCCATAAGCGCACTGAGTGATTGACCAGGAATGAAGATTCGTGAAAGATTATGCTGGTTTTTATAACTGGAAGTACCACTCGCGTTTAAGATAGAACAATACCCGTCAATGAACTGGTCTATTCATTGGTTGAATATAATATAGTAAACGAAACTCGCTTTATGTGTCATTGATCGGCATTGATTGATGGTTGAATCAATGTAGTCAGAGTAGCTACGGGACTGAATTGTAACACAACGACTGCCATATTTAACTTTCGTATACAGATAACCGTGTGGTCAGGAGTATACAATCGTTCGGCTTCACTCACTTTCGTATACTTCACTTACACTTCACTCGCGCTCATCGGGTTTCGGTGAGCATGGCAACGGTGAGTGAATGTCAAACAACGCACGACTTTGGAACCACTGGTCTAAAAGTATCGTAGAATAGACCACAGTGCTCAAAACCCCCAATAAAATAGCATACTTGATGAAGCGTTGGAAAGCTTTGCGCTAACAGTTAGCCTCAAGATGCAAGATTCAAGATTTATGGTTAAAAAAGCAAAATGCTGTACAGTACCATAGGATATACGTATAAAAAATTTAAAAAAATCGTTACTTGTATGATCATATCCATGTTCTTCATAGGTGGAGCAAAAATAATCCTCAATGGCAACACAGACTGAGGGAAAAGAATCTTTGGATGGACGGTAGTTCCGTGCGTTAAAATTTTATAGACATCAATAGGTAGGGGCTAACGCAGTAGTTCTCAAAATAAGGTTTCGTAACCTTTGTTTAAAGATGTGCTCGTTCGATGAGGTAACAATATCTATCGGCAAGCTATTCCACAAGAAGCATACACGAACAGCGAAGAAGGGACGACGACAATTCAATCGTGAGTGTGGGATTTGAAGGGTCAAAGGGTGGCTGCGTGTGGGGACAACGGAACGAAACTTGAAGAGGTGTTTGAGAGGGTGGGATTTCGCGTAGATGATTCGGTATGTCAGAGTGAGGTCGTGTAGGATACGTCTGCGCTCGAGGGTGCACAGTCCAAGTCTGGTCATTCGCTGCTCAAAGGGTAAATTATTTAATCCGGTAACCATTTTGGTTGCCTTGTGATAAATTCGTTAGAGGAGCGAGATGTTTTTTCCATCCATGGCGTCCAAGCTTGTACAGCGTAGTCAACGACAGGATGTATGTAAGTGTTCAGTAATTTCACGAGTGAGTGTGGTGGGAAACGTCCGAAAATGCGTTTCAGTAAACCTAGCAAGCTGCACGCACGCTTGTAGACGGCTTTGCACTGTAGGCTGTTTTTCAAAGTGCCAGACACCCAGATTCCGAGATATTTTTGTGATGTACTCCATTCAAGCGGGTGGCTGCCAAGTGTGTAGGTAAAGGGAAAGGGTTTTCCGACTTGCAACATTTTGCACTTGCGGAAATTAAATGGCAGTTTGTTTTGGATTGACCACTGGTGCCGCTTATTCAAATCTCGTTGCAGAACTTTGGACAGTCCTCGACGAGTGACCTTCGTCCAGATTTTTACCATCATCTGCGATAAAAACACGCTTACAACGCTAGTAAGTC
>JACCGJ010014901.1:0-52185 GCA_013407085.1 Atriophallophorus winterbourni | reverse complement strand
GTCATTGTGTTCAGTATTACAATTTGTGTGAAGGCATTCGATATAAATAAGAGAACATAATGTAGCATGCCATCAATCTAATTGCAAAATGATAAGAAGGTATCGACCAGTTCAATTGCCTTTCTTATTCATTGTGTCAGTGGTTGGACTAAATGGTGTATAACAAGGCTAATATGTGTACAACATACCCTAGGTTTATTACTGATTGAAGATTTTAGATATCTGTGATCTTAAGTGTCGTGCTTAGCCATAGATTTTGCCTTATAAGAATACTATTTTGAATCGCCCCAGTTCAGGTCGTTACACTACCAGCTACCATTCAACATACAATCTGCAAGTTTCTGAACTTGACAGAAAACGGAAGATGAAAAATACTCATCTGCATGCATTTCCATCACACACACACTCCACGACCAGTTTCATGCTGTGTGCCCTCATTAGGCAAAGAGAGTAGGATCAGGGTCGGCATGCGCTTGAAACAGTGAAAGAATGGAAAACAAGTTGCGTTTGTATGCCACTGAAGTTAATTACATGCTTTGCAAATACATGTAGTTATAGGTTTCATGTGAATGGATAGGCTCCAGTTTAAAATCCTTCCTTCTAAACAGTAAAGCATTTACGAGTCACTACATATTATTGAAACACTGATAGGATTATCTAAAATATTTTGCTTAGAAGTTCTTCGAGATTATAGATGGTCTTCAACGAATTACATGAATTATGATCTGCAGACCTCGTAATCAGATTTCAGATACGATATCAACATAATTCAATAGATTTCACATTGATCAACGAAGCTGAATTTCGCCAATTGAAACAAGCCTCACGCATAAAGTTGAGCCTATCTAAACTTGTTAAATTTCCCGAATCAGCAGAATAATTATCCACACGAACAGGAGAGTGTTTAGCCCAAACCATCCTTTTTTACGATCTTCTCACGCGCAGGATACTATAACGTTATATAATCTCGATCAGAATCCCTTGTAAACGGTAGAAGGTATTTTTAACTAGCCCATGTCAGTTTTAACTGAAACATTCTACCTTGAATTACGAAATACTCAAAAAGCTTGGGTTATCTCTCAATTATTAGTTTTCTGAATCTCCGTAGATTGAATATGCTAATTTTTAACATATATGTCGCCTTAAGCTAATATTTTAAATCTCCTTATTTCGTGGATAAAATCGAGAGAAATGATTTCAACCATTTGAACTTCTTTTCAAACAAAACTAACTTCGAACATAAAGGCTCATTTGCACGCATTTACGTTACACACACCCCACGACTGGTTTCGTGCTGTTTGCACTCATCTGATAGGGACAGTAGGAACCGAACAAACTTCGGTTTACGCAAATATTCCGCATCTTAAAGCAAACCAATAACAAGGAACTTATTAGGTTAAATTCAATTTGATTGCATTCATAAGAAATTTGACGTAAATTCGCCTGTCGTCGTGCTATTGAACATCAAGTAATCGTTTCATGTTTATTTTAGATGCAAAATCTGGTCTTTCTGTCTGGCAAATCGAGATAGAGGGGCACACGTGAAGTTTGATTACCTAAAGTATATTGAAAATGTGACATAACGGTTGATATTTATAGTTTCAATTACCTAATTACCCTAAGTTATTAAACTAATCTGCCTCGCTCCAAAAGTACGCAAATTATATATTAAACTACGCAATTGTAGAACATCACACTCATTGGTGACCTTGAAAATGTGAAAGTTCTCGAAGCGCGCTTATTCGAAAACTCATGTTCACGATCGTTTGCTGGATTATAGTACTTGTGGTCTATGAACACGAGATGTTTGTACTAGCTCAACAAGGTTAGTTTGACCAGAATGTGTACTTAGTTTATACACACCTCCAAACTCCTGTTTCAAAGCTTACTCGAATAATCTTATTACTCACATAAAAAGTTTCAGCTAGTACACAAGTTATTTATACGAAAAGTCTACCTAAACTCATTGGTTTTCATCCGTTGATGCAAATTATTTATAAACGCCAATTGCTTTTAATTTTTCTTTACGACATTCTGAAAGCTATGATTGAAATTCAAGCATTTTCAGCCACGATTGACTTGTAAATTTGTCGAAAATATCGAAATCACTTATGCATCGGGAACTTTGATCGATTGTTTTTAAGATCGTATACACGTCTACCGTTGATTTATTCCATACAATAATCTATCACGGAGCTCATTCGTTTTGGATTAATGTAAGAAGACGACATATTCATTGAAAACTCAATATTTTCATGCTGGGAATTGACAAAACAGCGAACTCTAGGTAACAGTTTTGGTCAGAGTACAATCTGTTCCTGTGGTGTCCTATTTGAGTAGCCATATGTTTTCGATGGTGATCCGAAAATATTCAGTAGACCGGGTGCTAGACGGAAACAGCATTTCATGCATTTTCCTGTAAAAATAAAGTGTAGAAAGAAATTTGTATGATAGCAGTGATAGCAGTTTTGGTTAACAATTCGCAGAAGCTTCGTCCGACAGAACATTTAGGACAGGAAACATGACGAAATAGCCGTTATGACGGGTGTAGCTTGCCAGAACTAGATCGTTTATGTCCCACAACAGCAGTCTTACCAAAACGGTTTAGTTCATTAGACGTGTGCTTGTACGTCACGTTTAATCAAAAAGTGATGAATTTGAACAATGCTCAAAATGGCCATTAAATTAAAATGAATATATTTTACTGATTGACTCACGCTTGAAGTTCCATCGATTGAATGTACTTATCGGTTGTGTTATCCTCACTTGCTGAATACGACAGTAGCATTCCACCAATCAACTCTGTTTGACCATAACGTCAAGCAGCCGGTAGTAAGCTTAGGTGGCGTCCAGTCACATAATTTTAACCGTCATTAGTAATCGATTTACCTAATACGGTGTGCATACTCCTCAATATAATACAACGGAAAATAATCAAGTTCGGTTAACCATGTGAATACACGATTGGTTCCAAACATGTTCGAATCAATGGTTAAATTTTATTTAAATTCAATTGCTAAATCTAATTATGTTGCGCGATTATTTATTGTTCATTAATTGATATCGCATTCTTTGGTGTAGCACAATGTGACCGAATTGTGATATTTGTAATGGATTTAATTTATTCGAGTCATTCATCCGTGTTACAGCCCACCTCTGCTTTCAACCAATAGAGCGAGGACCATGTGACAACCGTCTGGTCAAGTACGCTTACGATGTGGAGCGTAGAACTTGTATTCCGTTTCTCTATGGGGGCTGCTACGGTAACCTGAATCGATTTTCCAGCTTCGATGATTGTATCCGAACGTGTATGAAGTAGTTCTTGCAAACAACATATTTGCGAGCAATGTGATTTTTCGTGAAACAGGTTTGAGTATAGTGGTTTTGAGATTTCGATAATGTTTGTGATTACTGGAGGAGGGTGAAATGATTGCTGACGTAATTCGAGCAGCGGTTCAGGAAATGGTGTTAACTTTTAACCACAACGAAAATATCAGTGTCTGAACATGTTTTAATTGTTGTTTAAAACATAAAATTCGCAGTTCTGGTTAGGTACATTATGTTTTGTTATATTTTGAGGATGAGAACATCGTCTACGTTTAGATTTTCTAAACAAATTGTTCTGTATTTCATTGTTTTTTATACAAAATATCCATAATTACGCACATTTTATTCATAAGCATACCGCGACAATGTGCGTGTAGCGTGAACTTACCAGAATGAACAAGTGACAACATGATACGTGTGTCTTGAATTTTACATCTTTACGTCCGTTCCAACTACACACTCCATTTGGAATTCAAATCAGGAATCGGACCATTTGGTAGGCCAAATATGTAGTACAAAAACATTTGAGAGATATGAATGCTCTTGAAACTCATGCCACATCGTTAGAATAAAAAGCTTTGTCTCCGCTCGTTTTATATAGTTTAAGCGTCATTGGGGAGGCTTATAAGGTGCTGCTATTGGGCTTTATCGCGATTAAATGGATACCCTACAAATCGTGCACTGCCTGTACATCATTAAGAAGGTTGAGAAGTTTTTTCCTAACGAATAAGGTTCTATATTCATGGAGAGTGTTCTGGACGATGAAATGGGTAAATGCTTATGATACATCATAATTCCTTTATCGTGAAACCTAGTCAAATAACAAAATATCATCGTTGACTCTATTACTATGTTAGGCTATACAATTAGGCTCAAACAACAAATGTTTTTTACAAATAATGGTTACATTAACCTGCGCAAGTCCATTAGTTTACCGTATCTACCGTGTGAACAGTGGCTTACAACTTCTAACTTTGATTACTATTTCTCCACTGTTCCGAGGTATCCTGATCCTGATCGTTATGTCCGCACCTGATGAGTATAAACAGCACAAAACAGGAAGGAGTGTGTGCGTGGGTTCGTAAATGTTTACAAATAAGGATTTTTGATGCATGACAATGGGTTTAACGCACCCACATGTCTAGACACGTGATTGAAGAGTTAGATCGTGTTAGTTTCATCGAACAAATGCATACTAGTTCAAAGCTTATTTACATTCTCCAAGTTTTGTATGAATCAATTTGATTCATTTCACTCTACACAATCTAGCAATACCTCCGTGGCATCTGGATTCAACACTTTTACGTTGGCACCAAAATAATTGACTGGATTTCCGAAATATCGTCAGAGTGACCCAAAGTTAGGTGCAATCACACATTTTCTTCGAATCAGAAATCTCGAAATTAGTCAATGTGGCTATGATATAAATTTCTTTTTTCATAGAACTTTTCAGAATTTTAGCAATTCCATAAATGTATCGACTTCCCATGAATTCCTCTTTGTCCGAAGACATACGACGTGAAAGTATATCAGTAATAAAATGATGAAGATGAATTTTTATATCCCGTTGTATTAAATTATATAATCGCGCATTAGGCGTAACTATGCAAAATCCATTTGGAATATCAATGGTACATGCAGGTCAAAGTTGACTCATATAACTATGTGTAAGGAACAGCATGTGATAAACTCTTAATGGATAATGAACCAATTTGTGCTACTTGAGGTATTTCGCTCACTATATTGTGCATTAATTTCTATGGCCCCAATGTGAGAAATATTAAGCGCAATAGAAAACTCGGTTATATTCCACTGCTGTTTGAATGCAAGATCCAATGGCAAAATTAGTATGCTCTGCTTTTCCAATCCTCTACCAGTGATTGCAACTCAAATGAAGTATACTCGTTGAAGCCATTTTACTCTGATCGATTTCTCGCGCCTAAATGAGCTAGGCTCAATTATTTTGGCATCGTTGAAATTGCAGCAGTCTGAGCATTGCTCACAAAATTAATCCGTATTAATTCATTGACCACGATGGGTCACGATTAATGTCATTAATATTTATGGGTGGTCGGTTTATATAAGCGTTTGTTATTCACAATTGAGCATTAAACTCATATGAATCTTCATTCCTCTCAATATTAAATTTGAACAGCGAAGAGTGTTTAAACATATCAATTGTACCGCTTCTGCGGAAACGCGAGGAAGCTACAAGCTAACTGATCGAATTACGAGATACCGGAATTGTGACAATTTTGTCTCAAAAATTTTGGTTACACCATTTGTTAATAAACTGGATCACATATGGAAATTATCGATCGAGACGGAAAAGAAACATCGTTCAGTCGACAAACTGATATCAAGACCTGTCGGTCAATTTGTTTTTAATTATTTGGTGAAATTTTTGTAACTGAAATCACTGATCCTTTAGACCTGAGGTCATCAAAATGAGTTCTACATTTCATTGTCTTCTTCTTCATAAGTCGTTGTCAATGCCCATGAATTTTCTTTAAATCTGCAAAAATAAACGCAAGTGATTCCACGGAGTCCCAAATTCCGTTTACATTCCGATGATGTCTACGTTAGAGCAGTCAGATAAATGTTTGAGTTTAGGGCCAATACACAATCCGCATATGCAAAATAGTAAGATTGAAGTCTCTGATAAAAACAAAGCAGTTCACAGCATTTTTGTAGGTAGTTGAGATGGCAGTAACGTTTCCTTCAAAATCGTAGTCTTTTAGCTCCAATGATCCCTCCAATCCATATCACCCTATTTGCAGGTGATTACATGCTTGCCAAACCAGTAAATGGATGGAAACAGCCATCCATTATGATTAGCTACAAATTAAGAAACTGTCCGTGATTCATGTCCATTGAACCATTTGTAATAAAAGCATTTCGGAGGACCACAATTTCACAATCGGAGCTGTATTCTAATAAATCCCAAAAATATATTCAAGAAGTTTGTTTGCTTTCAATAGTAGTATATACTATGCTAATTGGAAATCAATCAACCCATACAACGGGAATAACACTCGGAGTAAGTAGAGAACAGATTCTGGGTTCCATTGCACCCTCCATAGATATAAGTCACACAATCCCCGAACCAGGCATCATAGCCGTACTTGAATGAGTATGATTTGCAAGGCCCTTTGTCCAGTGGAAAAAAGCACAGACCTGCTAGAAGACATCATAAAGTTGATTATGAAAAAATGAAAAAAAATGAATACACATTGTGATGAGTCGCGAGTTCCAAAAACTCGGAATTTTAGACAAAATCTGAGCGGAAGGACACAACGTCAGTTTCAACAGTTAGTCAACTTGGCTAGACATTGTTCATTAGATTTATAATATAAGGTCATAAAGTGCGTGTGCGTGAGAAATGACACGCGATAATCTATGTTGTGTGTGCAGCTAAATGTTCATAATGAATTTCTTTATTGTGCAGCATGCATCTCTCATATGCTACAACTTTTATAATGTGCGGTTCAGTATCAAAGGCTCGAAAATATCATTTATTCTTTTTGAAGATTTTAGCTTGGGACATTCTAAATTATCGACCACTGATTCCGGAAAATCAATAAATTCGAGATGCTGAAGCTCTATTTGTATCTTCAAGACGTAACAACTGTGGAATCCATCGAAATGATATTGTTTGCGGTAATTGCGTACATATTAATACTTTATTTACATACTATTGAAAATGAATAATGTATGCATAGAAAGTATGAGACACAGGTTAGGATTGTTGTATGAATACAATACTATCGAGCGCATAAATATGAATATCAGTTCCATTTACTCGTGTTGAATTTCGATTATTAAATTTTGATGCATATTTACAGCAACATCTTCACAATTTTCTCCCAGCGAAATATATTTCAATCCCAAAAAATTATGCAGTATCTGCAAAAGAAAATCATTGTAGCGGGTGGGCGTAGCCGGTCAGGTCATTCGATGCCAAGTCGCGTACCATGTTCAAACGTTTATTACTTTTATTGCAAATGACACCAGAACACTCACTTGAATGCCACTGTTGCATAGGGTTCGTGCAACATAGCACGATGTTCGAACACAGAATCACATAGTGATTCGTGGTCAAGCACTCAAGGCGTTTATGGATGACCAAAGTGATGTGTTGCTCACATCCCCAGAAATTACACTCCACTACCGGTTTCTGGCTGTTTGCAGTTATCAGGTGGAGACAGTAATATTGGGTTCAGTGAAACTTGAAACAGTGGATAAATGGTGAACAAGGTTATACTTGAATGTCAGTGTTGCATGGGGTTCGTAAACAGACCAGAAACCTATCTGTTTGAAAAGCTCGGTCAAAATGTATCGAGCGCTCCAATTGAACCAGATGACAAATCAGATCCAAATGTCAACCAATACACACTGGCTGAGGACGTTGTTGTGACAACTAGATTTCTTTGAAAAAAAGAGGAGCGTCATTTTCTTTGTCGTAAGCATAATGAACACTCAAACATTCGGTGTTTTTTGTCTTGTGGCAATCATGGGTGGTTAACAGTTAATGCTTTGTTTTCAGAGAGTAAATTGCAATGAAATAGACGGCTAGATAGCGAATTTGTGGATGGTTAGTCTAACGTAACTTCTAATGTACTTCAGGAGTTGGTTAACAACGTAATCGATGTTAGGAGCGCGGTTTGACATCGAGTAATCTAACATTATTTTAACTTCCCCACCGATATTACTGTTGTTTGAGTTGTATTTTGTTGGACACATCTAAATCTATAAATTACCCGATTAATTAGACTGTGATTCTAGCAAGAACAACGCGAAGAAAGCCACCCAATACCGCATTGATACGAACAACCACTGAGGCTCATATACAATAAGGGTCAATGACTACTTATTTATATTCAGGTCATTAAAGTTCTGTCAGTAAAGCCCAAACGCAACCAGAACCCGCAAATGTTCTTACGAATAAATCATTTTAATTGAAGGAAATGCGTTATGAAATTCAACCTTATGTAATCATTATTTGTGAACCATTGTAATGCTTACTAATTTTGCTTAAATTCGGACCACCGGTTCTGAGGATTCAAATTGAGGTTTGTGTGATGGTTTATCATTAAAGTTAAACGCAAATAAATTTTGATTAATATGATGCTATAGAAAAGGAAAATCTCCAAAAAGTTCAGAGAATGATTTGTATGGACTTAGAGGTCAACGAATTAAATTCTCTCGTGCTGCGGCAGGTTAATGAACACATGACAACAATAATTTCCCCGAATAACTAGATGACACCGAAAAAATGTAATAGTTTACGCGAACATCGTTAAAATATGTTCTGCAAAAAATTAACTCACGGTGTTGCTGACATGTCGCCTTGGTAGCCCAAATAAGTGACATTAGTATACAAATCAGCAGTTCATGCATAGCTGATCAGCAAAAGGTGTTATGCTGTCTTCAAAGGAAACCAATTGAACTCGCATTGTCACCATGTAATCCACGACGTTCATTTTACAAAATAATCAATATTCGCGTGACGACGATCACGAGGGTTGTAATAAACAATCTGAAATTCATTTTAATCAACTCTCGTACATCATCCAACATGACAACAAATGATTTGTTTATACTGGTATATTTAAATATATGAAATAGTCAAGCGTAAACAGTTAATTACCGCTGTCCTAATTTCAAGAGTTAATTAACAGTGACATAGCTGAAAGTAAGTATTGTGGAGGTGCTTTGTGCATTAGCGATGAGTGCTACTCACGAGCTTTCGGAACATATGCTGAACACTGTCCTCTGGTACAACACAAGACCAGGATGCGCCGATACGTCCGACGACAAAAATCAAAAATCTGTAATAATTCTGGTTTCGAAAGGGTCACATCAAAACATTTCGTGCGAAAACAACATTTGAAGCAAGTGGAGATGGACGATATGCAATTCATCAAAGTCAGACGAACGAGCTCAACAAGGTGAGGGCTAGCAGTGAGCCGGCGCGCAAGAAATCGATTGGCCGGTCAGATTGAAGTGACAACTCTACAGACATTTCAAGGACAGTAACCAGCTTTGCTTATGAGAGCCTAATCAACATGTTTGGCCAATTGGCGATATCATGTGGTGTCCGGTTCGTGTTTGCATAATCGTGATAATGGTGTGAAAGTTTGACCTCGGGGAATAATCGAAACACAATCGACAGGGGGGTACGCCACGCCGTGGTAAGGTGGTTAATGTTGGAATGGGTGACCTTGAACCCTGCGCAAACATCAGTGCATCATGAAATTTTGTTTTATATTCTATTGAATTCACACACACGTGTTACAGAAACCGTAAACTAAACACGAGTTCATACACACCGAAACTACAGCTCCAAAATATATTTTGTGTTTGCAATCTCTTCCACTTTAAATCTAATCCGTGGATAGTTTTATGCGATTAATTTTCACTACAATAATCAGAGTTCACACGGTTCAAAAGAATGATTAGATGAATGTTAATGTTTCATAGACTTGATTCTGGTTAATATAGAAAACATATTTCATCAGACGAACATAACATAAAACGTTCAACTTGTTTTCACAAAGTAGAACAAATAGATGATAGATTTGAATGAAGTTTATTCTCCGACATATTCTGAAACACATTTGCATCAAATAAGAATATAGCTGCTCATCATGCACTAAAAACTCATATATACTAAAATTTAACGAGAAGAACAGTCTTTCAAAAAGTGTGAAATAAATTGCTGAGTTCTAACTCATTGAGCTCGCGGGCTCGTGAGCATGACATTATTTGTTACACTATTGGTCAGATCTGCTACAACGCTGCCATCTATTTGGTGAACTTCAAAAATTCTTAACTGATACCGATGGCTGACTTGCCTTTATGCTCATTAAACAATATTCCTGATATTCAGAGCCAAAAAGAATGAAACTTCGTTTACCAAACTGACAATCACGCAAAGCATCTTCAACTTACGAACGGACAAAAAGGAATATTTCCCAAATTCAAATAAATAATGATTGCGATATGAATGCCAAAGTTTCACACAGATAATATGTTTATAGACATTGGTTGTATTATGCTTTGAATACTTTGACTTATATAGATTAGTCAAATTGATTAGATTATTGGTCTTTGTATTAGAACGCAAACTGGTGTTTCGGACACTACAACGCTTAAATTTGGTCACATGATTGTTTCTGTGATAGTCTGCAGCTAGTGGAACACTCTCCCTGGCAGGATTTGAAGCTGCTTCTTTTGGTTCCTTTAAAGTTATCTTCGATTTCAACCTCCGTGAAATCTCCCAATCTCAAGGCACATTTAACCCGTGAAAATTATTTTCATTTTTTGGAAACCTCACGGCGTCTTCTAATTCACTTGACAGTGGCAATGGTAAATTCTCTTTCTGTTTCATTGGAATTGTCGTCGAAATCCCGCTAACATTTGCCAGTTATTTTGCTCTTCCAGATTACAGTATCGTAGCTCCGAACGCACACGGTTTCAACTGAACCTGTTCCAGAGTATTTGGTGGATGTGTCTCGCGTGTTGACGCCCTACCTGTCCATAGCTAAGCGCGAATGTGGCCAGCTATTAGGCCTCGGAACCTCAAACATGTCTTTCTTTGCTTTTTCGACGCACCGCCTAATCTCCCCCGCGGTTAGTACAAGTTTTCAACTTCTTATAATGTAATGTAATGTAATGTAATGAACTATTGAGCCTTAAATGTTCGGCTATGCGAAATCTGGATCATGATATTCCTAGTTGTTCTTCATATGCACAGTTCACAATGTGATGTAATAGACATTTGGCGGCACGAATATGCTAAGTCGCGTGGCACAATTGTCTACGATGGATAGATAATTCTTTACGGATGTTGTGGTAACACTAAGTTGTTCTGGAATCTTGTTCTGTTCAGGCCAATTTTCAATATTGCAACTTTAAATTTTCGCAGATCCTTGTATTTTAGAGAACATATTATGAGCTCTTATCTAGTGATATTCTGTACTTGTTGTTTTTCCAGCGCTGCAACAATCTAAGCATCATCAACTTCAGAATGAGGATTTCAACTCAGTATATGTAGTAGAGATAAGCCATCTGCTACTTGACTCTGTGATTCTGAGCAATATTGTATCGTAAAATCATCACTAGATACTCTTGCATACCAGTGAGCTGTCCGAAGTGTTTTAAAATTCTTGAGCTTTTCTGCAAAATTATAAATAGTGACGAATCGTTTGTCGGTAAGGGAAAGTTCCACCCAAATAAATTTTAATGCCAATCTCCGAAAGCCCAGAAACAAGATACCGCTTCTTTTCTGGAACCAAGTAAATTCGCTCTGTTTCTGATAAATTATATTTGATTTCGTAATCCGAAAGTACGTTTTACTTATAATAACAATAACATTTCAAGCGCATGCGGATCCTGATCCTACTGTCACCACCTGATGAGTGCAAGCAGCACGAAACCGGTCGTAGGGTGTGTGTGTGTGATGGAAATGCATTCAAAGGAGCTTTTTTGTTAATAACATTTATTGTTTAATAGTTAGTTTTAAAGCATATTTTTAACTTTCTTATAATTACCTAATTTTCATCAATACCTATATTCCACTTAACAACAATTTTCTTCTACCCATGACTTTGTCGAAATTTGTTTTCAGGGAAACCTCAATTTTTCAATCGTCTTTTATTTGAATGCACAACATATTCTAGTCAAAATAGTAAACTGCGTATAATAATCAGATCACTTTCAAATATTTAAAGGTAGATGGCGCAGATTTCGATATATCTGGAAATAATGTCCATATTAGGTTCTGTAGTTTAAAAGTTTAAAGAGACTTGCCCAGATTGGGTAACTGCTATTGTACTTGAGGAATGTGCACCATTGATTTCCAAACCGATAGCTTCCATTTTCAACCGTTGTTTTTCTACTGTTGCCATTGTAAATGGTTGGAAGGCTGTTAGGCTTTCATCGGTCACCAAGAAAACTGCTGGAAAGTTCTGCCCAATAGCATACTCTTACTGAGTATTAAAAACCATGGAAAGCCCGGTTCTCTATCATTTGCAAAATATGCCATCGCTGAAATATGATAATCAATTTGCTTTCCAGAATTTTGAAAGAGCTCGATAGTAAAGCATTAGCCGTCAAATGTTTTTTTATTACACGAGCGTGTTAGGCTCTGTCGCTCGTTTCCAAGTGACGGACTGGGCAAAATAATAAAATGGATATGCCGATACTTTTCCGATATATCTCAATACGTTGAAATCAACAGGCTACGCTCCGCCTTTGCTCCGAAATGAGAAAGGGGTTCTTCAAGCAGCGATTTTATCTCCCTTTTTCCTTTTAGCATACATAGAAGCGCTTCCACAACTTTGAAATATGCAGATGAACTGGTCATTAAAATAGTCGTATTTAGAAAACGACTTACCACATCTGGTCTCCGCTGTTTTAGATAGAATTACCATTTGAGCAATCGACCGCTTAGCGAATGGGAAGGCCCAAGGTGACGACCGAATTCCACCTGAGCTCATCAAATGCTGCAGAGCAGCATTATTACAACCGCTTTACCATTTGCTTTTTCAATGCTAGCAGGAGGAGTGTGTCCCACAAGAGATGCGAGACATAAAGATCATCACGCTATTCAATAATAAAGGAGATAGAGGTGACTGCAACAATTAAAGAGGAATCTCCCTTCTGAATGTTGTAGGCAAATTGTTTGCTAAAGTCTTACAGATCCGGCTGCAAATTTTAGCTGATAGAATTTACTCCGAATCTCAATGTGGCTTCCGCAAAAGAAGATCAACCGTTGACATGATCTTATCCCTGAGACAACTTCAAGAAAAGTGTCGCGAATAGCGTATGTCATTATACGCTGTTTTTATTGATTTAACGAAGGCATTCGACTACGTCAGCAGGGAGGGTCTTTTCAAAATGCTTGATTTGATAGGCTGCCCCCCAAGACTGCTAAAGCTCGTTATTTCGTTCCACTCATACATGAAGGGCTTAGTCCATTTTAACGGTTTCAGCTCAAAAGCCTTTGAAATTCGCCGAGGCGTCAAACAAGGGTGTGTTCTCGCTCTCACGCTGTTCGGCATTTTCTTTGCTCTGCTTCTGAAGCACGCTTTTAGGACGAGGACAGAGGTGATGACAAGCTTTTCAACCCAAACCGGTTGAGAGCACAAACCATGGCACGAAATGTTCTAATCCGTGACCTGGTGTTGCCGACGATGCAGCCTTTATTGCTCACTACCAAGAGCACCTTCAGTCTCTAATGGACTGTTTTTCGTCGGCATGCAAAGACTTTGGGCTAACAATCAGCTTGAGCAAGACCAAAGTCCTTGGCCAAGGGACTGTATCGCCTCCCATCATAACTGTTGGAAACTGTCAGCTTGAATCAGTACATCAGTTCACATACCTTGGTACAACCATTGCGGATAACCTCTCGTTAGACACAGAGATTGATAAGCGGATTGGCAGAGCAGCTGTCATTTTGTCCCGATTAAACTTGCGTGTTTGGAGTAACCGCAAGCTGACTGTAAACACAAAGATGATGGTATATAGCGCGTGCGTACTAAATGCTTTACTGTACCAGACAATAACGAATACTTCGCTTTGGGATTTAAAGCGGAGCGAAGTTGCGAAGCGAAGCAAATATTGTTGAATATTCGCTTCGCTATCGCCATGGCGAAGGGCAAAAATAAACTTCGCTAAAAATTCGTTATACTTCGCTTCGCTTAAAACAAAGTGTAAATTCAAACTTCGCCGTAAACGAATATTAGCGAAGTGTTCGCTAAAAGCGAAGTGTTCGTTTTTGTACTTTAATATTTTAACCCTTCTACGGGAATTGTTTTTGATGTTGACACTTGTTGACTTGTTGATAGACACCGCCAGACAAGTGAACTCCGATGGTGACTGAAATTACCGACGTAAGATACTGAGCAACCGACTGCTTGTTTAATTGCTACAAGCTAACATTTGAGGTGGTAACTAGAGTTACGGTCAGTAGACAAAGGGTTGTACTTTTTTGTACTTTATATTTTGTCTGCTATTTATTGTCTGCTATAAATAGGATGAAAATTTAATTGTCTCATCATAGTTTCATCATGAGCCCCCCGAAGACGCACCACAAGTCGGACAAGGACAAAGACTCGGCCTCGGCCAAGAAGTCCAAGAGGAGCCCGACCCTCAACGTCAAGCTGCCGTCCAAAGACCCGTGGACCCCCAAGTCCTCAAGAAAGAGGTCTCCGCCGCCGTCAGATGATGATGATGATGACGACTTTCATCACACCACCTACCGGCACAAGCCTACCAGATCACCGATCTGGAACTTCTTCAAGAAGGAGGCTGTGAAGAAAGGTGCGAAGGAAAGAGAAGTTCGAGCTCTTTGCCAAGTCGAGGATTGTGGTCAGTCCATCGCTCGGCCTCAGAGAACCCCCCAAGGCATGGTCGGCCACATCATGTCGAAGCATCCGGACGTTTCTAAGCAGTTTCTGAACCAGAAGGCCAAGTTAGAGACTGAAAAGGTGAGTTAGACTCAGTTTGACGCAACCTTCGCTAAACTTCGTTTAAACTTTGCTATACTTCGCAATATCTTGCCATATACTTTGTTATAGATTGCTTAGTACTTCCAAATACTGTTAATGAGCATCGTTATACTTTGCAATAGTTTGTTGGAAATGAAGCTCAACTGTTTTTTCTTTCCTTTCTTTCCCAGAAGAAGCAGCAGCAGTCCCAGTCCAGCTTTTGGCGAGTCAAGTTCGGGGAGTCATCCAAAACCTCTTCAAGAAGGCTCTCAGTGACCCCGATCACCCAGTACTACAAGTCCGGCGGCAGCACCAGCGCTCCCAAGAAGTACAACCCGAAGAGTCCTCTCCAGCTGAGGACCAACCTGAAGATCATGGCCTACCTTGCCGGTGCCAACATTTCGTTCAGCCATGTGGAGAATCACCACTTTATAAGGTATATGAAATGACAAATTTACAATTACAAGTTGTTAACTTCTCACTTGGAAGATAATTTCGATTCTACTTTGCTATACTTCGCTTAAACTTCGCTATACTTTGTTATATATTGCTATTTTTCGGTTAAAAATCACTATAATTTGGATATATCGCTATTACCTTCGCTATTATTCTAGGTATTCTCAGTCGCTGGACCCGAAGATCAACATTCCCAGGCAGATCATGTTCTCCAGGCATATCTTTACCCTCCTCCTCAAGAATGTCGAGAAAGCCAAGGAGAAAAAGCTCGCCAAGGACCTGGCCATCCTCATGGGAGTTGGATTCACCAGTGACATGTGGACCAGCCGCTCCAGCCAGGGGTACCTGAGCTTGACTATCCACTACATTGATCCCGACTGGGTCATGCAGAAATTCACCATTGACTGCAGGATGGTGGTGGGAAGGCACGACTCGGAGGTGGTGGGCCGCTACCTCAACTTCATGATTGGTGCCATCAAGAACCTCAAAGACAGCACTGCGACCATCATGGTCACGGACGCCGAAGCCAAAATGAAGAAAGCTGTGAAGAACGCTGACAAGATCAGCAAGCACCTGCTTTGCGTCGACCACGCAATTAACAACGCCCTCAAGTATGCCATGCAGATCGAGGAGGTGGGCGACTTGGTCAAGCTGGTCAGGGCTCTGGCCACCGGGGTCAAGCGTTCTTCGGTCAGGAACGATCTCATGAGGAAGAAGGCAGCTGACTTGGAATGTGAGTGAGCGCAATATTCGGTTAACTTCGATACTATTCGCTATAATTCGCTATATAATTTGCTATGTTATTCATTATACTTCGCTATATTTGCAAAGCTTCGCAATATTATTAGCGAAGCTTCGTTATTATTTCCTATACCTTCGAAGTTCAGAAGTCATTCCTTTACAGTTCCCTTCATCAAGATCATTCGGTACAGCAAGATCCGCTGGTCTTCAATGTGCATGACCATCACATCCATCGTCCGGAACAATGCAGTCCTGCTGTCGCTGAAGGATGATGTCTTCAACACCCCTTCAGACTTTGCGGCCCTCATTCCAAAGAAGCTGCAGTTTCAGGACCTGGAAGACATCCTCTGGCCCCTCGAGCAGATCAAGGAGGTCAGCAAACGTCTCCAGGCAGATGAGACGCCCACCCTGCATCATGTCGTTCCGGACATGGCTAAGATTGCCATGATGTCCGCCTCCGGGATCAAGATGTTTGCCGACTTCAAGGATGCCACCAAGGCATTCATCAAGAAGTTCCAGAAGGAGATCAAGATCAGAGTTCCCGAGCTGGGCAGGAATGTGGACCTCTACCAGATTGCGCACTACCTGAACCCCACTCAGAAGGCCGTGTACCTCAGGACCAGGTCTCATGGTCACCTCTTCTACGAGTGCGAGCAGAGCATCAAGTTGCTCTTGGCCAACTTGGCCCCAGCCGCCCCACCATCCATTCAGATCCCGGAACCCGCGTGCCAAGATCTTGAAGGTTTTCTCCGAGAGCACCATGACCTTGATCTTGATCCGGAATTGGCCTTTGGCAGCGTCGACCAGTCCCAGTCCCAGTCTTAACCAGCCCCAGTTTCTTCCTATGTCAAGGAGATGAATGAGTGGATGGCGTCTCCCCTGGAAAAGGAGGAATTCGACGTGCTCCAGTACTGGAAGATGAAGGCCAAGAAGCTCCCTCTACTCGCCAAAGTCGCCCAGTAAGTTGTTCCAAAGTTAAAGGTCACTTATTTTTCGTTGGATTATAATTTATTCTCGTTATTCGCCATACTTCGCTATAATATTCGCTAAACTTCGCCACACTTCGATATTATTCACTATACTTCGATATATTATTTTATATTCTTAGATGTAGTATTGTTATACTTTGATATAGTATTGTTATACATCGAAATAGTAGTTTAACTTTTGCATCCCCTGGAACCTAATACAAAATACTAAACCTGTTTCATTTTCTTTTAGGATGGTCTACGCCATCCCGGCTACCTCGGCCTCATCAGAGAGGGTCTTCTCGGAAGCTGGACTCGTGACCAAGCCCACCTGAAGCCTTCTGAACAACGAGAGGGTCCAGGAGATCGTCTACATTCATGACAATTACGAGAAAGTGCTTCCCTACATGGAGAGGATGAAGCTCCGCATCCAGGAGTTCACCCATTGCGAAGATACCAGCACTCAGAGTCAGCAGCAGCTCAAATACCAGGATGACCCTGAGGCCAACCTTGAGGATGTCGAGTTTGTCGACACCCAGGAGCTCACGGCGGGGGCCTACTTCCATCTGACTGGAGCAGCCGGACAAATTCCGGCACCAGGCCCAGGTCCAGAACCCCGGTCTCCGAGACCGACTCAGAGGACGAGCCTAATTTCCTTTGAGAGAACAAGGTTTTGTATATTTCCAATTCCAAAGCTCATGAAAAAGTCCTCCCTTGTAAAATAAAAGTTTTTTCATGATCAAAAATAAGTTATTTTGGAATTTTCGTTTTATTTGAGCGGAGAATAGCGAATTTAATCAAATATTAGCGAATTATAGCAATTTAGAGCAAGGTTTTTGTCGAAAACGAAGTTTTTGGGGGACATCGAAGCAGACAATAACGAATGTCACTTTTTTGGAGCGAAGCGAAGTGCGAAGCGAATTTTCGAAAAGCCTCAACTGCCCTTCGCAATGGCGAAGCGAAGCGAAGCTTCGCACTTCGCCATAACGAATATTAGCGAATAATCTTCGCTCAACTTCGATGTCCCCCAAAAACTTCGTTTTCGACATAAAACCTTGCTATAAATTGCTTTAAATCGCCAATATTCGTTTAAATTCGCTATTCTTCGCTGAAACAAACGAATTCCGAAATAAATTATTTTTTGATCATGAAAGAACTTTTATTTGACAAGAGAGGACTTTTTCATGAGCTTTGGAATTCAAAATATACAAAACCTTGTTCTCTCAAAGGAAATTAGGCTCCTCCTCTGAGTCGGTCTCGAAGACCGGGGTTCTGGACCTGGACCTGGTGCCGGAACTTGTCCGGCTGCCTCCAGTCAGAGGGGAGTAGGCCCCCGCCGTGAGCTCCTGGGTGTCGACTAACTCGACATCCTCAAGGTTGGCCTCAGGGTCATCCTGGTCTTTGAGCTGCTGCTGACTCTGAGTGCTGGTACCTTCGCAATGGGTGAACTCCTGGATGCGGAGCTTCATCCTCTTCATGTAGGGGAGCACTTTCTCGTAATTGTCATGAATGTAGACGATCTCCTGAACCCTCTCGTTGTTCAGAAGGCTTCAGGTGGGCTTGGTCACGAGTCCAGCTTCCGAGAAGACCCTCTCTGATGAGGCCGAGGTAGCCGGGATGGCGTAGACCATCCTAAAAGAAAATGAGACAGGTTTAGTATTTTGTATTAGGTTCCAGGGGGTGCAAAATTTAAATTACTATTTCGAAGTATAACAATACTATATCAAAGTATAGCAATACTACATTTAGGAATAGAAAATAATATATCAACTTATAGCGAATAATATCGAAGTATGGCGAAGTTTAGCGAATATTATAGCGAAGTATGGCGAATAACGAGAATAAATTATAATCCAACGGAAAATAAGTGACCTTCAACTTTGAAACAACTTACTGGGCGACTTTGGCGAGTAGAGGGAGCTTCTTGGCCTTCATCTTCCAGTACTGGAGCACGTCGATGTCCTCCTTTTCCAGGGGAGACGCCATCCACTCATTCATCTCCTTGACATAGGGAGGAACTGGGGCTGGTTGAGACTGGGACTGGGACTGGTCGACGCTGCCAAAGGCCAATTCCGGATCAAGATCAAGGTCATGGTGCTCTCGGAGAAAACCTTCAAGATCTTGGCACGCGGGTTCCGGGATCTGAATGGATGGTGGGGCGGCTGGGGCCAAGTTGGCCAAGAGCAACTTGATGCTCTGCTCGCACTCGTAGAAGAGGTGACCATGAGACCTGGTCCTGAGGTACACGGCCTTCTGAGTGGGGTTCAGGTAGTGCGCAATCTGGTAGAGGTCCACGTTCCTGCCCAGCTCGGGAACTCTGATCCTGATCTCCTCCTAGAACTTCTTGATGAATGCCTTGGTGGCATCCTTGAAGTCGGCGGACAGCTTGATCCCGGAGGCGGACATCATGGCAATCTTAGCCATGTCCGGAACGACATGATGCAGGGTGGGCGTCTCATCTGCCTGGAGACGTTTGCTGACCTCCTTGATCTGCTCGAGGGGCCAGAGGATGTCTTCCAGGTCCTGAAACTGCAGCTTCTTTGGAATGAGGGCCGCAAAGTCTGAAGGGGTGTTGAAGACATCATCCTTCAGCGACAGCAGGACTGCATTGTTCCGGACGATAGATGTGATGGTCATGCACATTGAAGACCAGCGGATCTTGCTGTACTGAACGATCTTGATGAATGGAACTGTAAAGGAATGACTTCTGAACTTCGAAGTTATAGCAAATAATAACGAAGCTTCGCTAATAATATTGCGAAGCTTTGCAAATATAGCGAAGTATAACGAATAACATAGCAAATTATATAGCGAATTATAGCGAATAGTATCGAAGTTAACCGAATATTGCGCTCACTCACATTCCAAGTCAGCTGCCTTCTTCCTCATGAGATCGTTCCTGACCGAAGAACGCTTGACCCCGGTGGCCAGAGCCCTGACCAGCTTGACCAAGTCGCCCAGCTCCTCGATCTGCATGGCATACTTGAGGGCGTTGTTAATTGCGTGGTCGACGCAAAGCAGGTGCTTGCTGATCTTGTCAGCGTTCTTCACAGCTTTCTTCATTTTGGCTTCGGCGTCCGTGACCATGATGGTCGCAGTGCTGTCTTTGAGGTTCTTGATGGCACCAATCATGGAGTTGAGGTAGCGGCCCACCACCTCCGAGTCGTGCCTACCCACCACCATCCTGCAGTCAATGGTGAATCTCTGCATGACCCAGTCGGGATCAATGTAGTGGATGGTCAAGCTCAGGTACCCCTTGTTGGAGCGGCTGGTCCACATGTCACTGGTGAATCCAACTCCCAGGAGGTTGGCTAGGTCCTTGGCGAGCTTCTTCTCATCGGCTTTCTCGACATTTTTGAAGAGGAGACCTCTTTCTGGAGGACTTGGGGGTCCACGGGTCATTGTACGGCAACTTGACCTTGAGGGTCGGGCTCCTCTTGGACTTCTTGGCCGAGGCCGAGTCTTTGTCCTTGTCCGACTTGTGGTGCGTCTTCGGGGGGCTCATGATGAGACTATGATGAGACAATTAAATTTTCATCCTATTTATAGTCCTTCAACCACGCACGCAAAAGAAACAAACACCCAGGCAAGGCGGCAAGCACCCACGCAGAGCGGCAAACACCCAAGCAGATCAAAACACCCACACCATTCGCATCCGGCCACACACCTTCGCGAATACATTTAAAATATTAAAGTACAAAAAGTACAACCCTTTGTCTACTGACCGTAACTCTAGTTACCACCTCAAATGTTAGCTTATAGCAATTGAAAAAGCAGTCGGTTGCTCAGTATCTTACGTCGGTACCTTCAGTCACCATCGAAGTGCACTTGTCTGGCCTTTGTCTATCAACAAGTCAACAAGTGTCAACATCAAAAACAATTCCCGTACAAAAATGAACACTCTTCGCTTTTAACGAAGACTTCGCTAATATTCGTTTACGTCGAAGTTTGAATTTACACTTCGTTTTAAGCGAAGCGAAGTATAACGAATTTTTAGCGAAGTTTATTTTTGCCCTTCGCCATGGCGATAGCGAAGCGAATATTCAACAATATTCGCTTCGCTTCGCAAATTCGCTTCGCTTTAAATCCCAAAGCGAAGTATTCGTTATTGTCTGCATCGAAGTTGAGCGAAGATTATTCGCTAATATTCGTAATGGCGAAGTGCGAAGCTTCGCCATTGCGAAGTGCACTTGGGATATTCGCTGTGATACTATTCGCTATTGCGAAGGGCAGTTAGGGCTTTTCGAAAATTCGCTTCGCACTTCGCTTCGCTCCAAAAAAGTGACATTCGTTATTGTCTGTACTGTACGGCAGTGAAACCTGGACCACCCACGCAAGACACGAACGGAAGCTGAATGCTTTCCATCTAAGAATTATCCGTCGTATCTTGAACATTTCGTGGATTGACAGAGTGACTAATGCTGAAGTGCTTTCAAACGCTGATCTACAAAGCATGTTCACTTTAATGCGACAGCGCCGCCTGCGCTGGCTTGGTCATGTCTACAAAATGGAAAATGGTCGTATTCCGAAAGATCTACTCTATGGTGAGTAGCAACTAGGAAGACCGCACTTGCGGTACAAATACGTTTGTAAAAGAGATATGAAAGTTCTTGGCATTGACCCGGCAAGTTGGGAAGAACTTGCTCTTGACCGCTCACATTGGATGCACTGTGTAAAGCGTCGTCTGCAAGCTGCTGAACGCAGATCACGCCGCCGACGTGCAACTGACGCAATACAAACGAGTTCTGACTTTCGTTGCCTGCGCTGCGGGACAGATTGTTCCTCCCGAATCAGACTGTTTAGTCATTCCAAAAGCTGAAAAACTTGAACATTCACGCGATTGTGATGTACATCCATGGTCGACATCGACCGAAGGAGGCCAACATCTTTTTGGGCAGATGGGAGATGCTTATTTTTAAATCACTGAAAATGTACTGAACTTGTGTTTACTATACTGCGTGGCGAACGTCGCGAAGCAATTATCACTAATCATTCTTTATCTAAAACTAAGTCCACATACCTCATTAGACAGGAAAACGTCCAATATCTAGGCGTGACTATAACGGACGACCTTTCTTGGAACCATCATCTAAATACTCTGCTTACTAAAGTTCGTAGGCTTTCTATTTATGCTTTTCGTCTTTGTTTTCTCGGCGATGAGTCTAAGCTAATTTCTCAATTCATATTCTGTTGTATATTACAACATATTCCCAGTGAAATGTACAAGCAGTCCGCTTTCTATTCCATACATGACACTTTTTCTAACTGCAAGAAGCGTTGATCTTCCAATGGCCTCAACTTTATCATATGAATTTGTGTTTTCAGTATCCTTGCATGACAATGCTGCAATTTGTGTTTCTGAGGCTGCATTTATTTTTCTTATCGGGACGTATATTTATTCTTTGTAGTCACCAAGTATGTCTGACGAAATCTGTCATAGCACTCGTTATGAAATTTATTTTCAAAGGATTTGGTCCATCACCTTTGTAATTGTTTTACTAAACTATTTGAGTTTATCCATTTATCATTGTTTAAACTTAGCCGCGCTTTTAAAGTTGTGATAGTTCGATATCATTGTCAATGTTGAGCATTCGAGAATTTGGATTTCACACGAAGCGGAATAATTGACGTTTGTTATTTTTCATGCATATTGTTTTTTTGTTTCAGTAATGTCGAACGCATCTCATGTATTGTCCTGTCAATATTTTAGTGAGCTTGAACGAGTAACTCAACCGCTGATAGACATAATGTTGTTTATCTCGTGATTGAAATCTTAGATGTTGGATTCTATTTTGTCCCGACCGATTTGTCGGCTACAAATGCGAGTAACTAGTAAACGGATATTGGTTTCGAAAGAAACTTAAATGTTAATCATCGGTAAGATTATAGTGGAAGATTTCTATTAGTGCATGTGTGTTACTTGATATATTAAAACGTGTTTATAGTCATATATAAGCGTGGTGCGGAGAATATCAAAGTGCGTTCATTGTTTATTGATGTTAGGTAAATTTCCCATCGTTCGAACAACCGTGGACTTCCATTCTCAGCGTCTCCTTTTCGTAACCATTTAAGTCCACGATGAACTGGTCGTCAAGTTTAAGGCCCGTGAATATGTATCGGTATTTCAGGATTCCAGTAACAGGGATTGGGCAAAGCGGGATGTTTGTCTTTTCACGGACCGTTAAATTGAAGGAAGTGAGGTAGTGCACAGCAAACGCTGGTATTTCCCATTCTACGATCACAGTGGAACCTTTGGTAGTCATTTGGAACCAGAGGGGATTTATTTTGTCAGCAGCTGATGGTAAATATAACCGGATATTCAATAGAATAGTGATCATCATGTTAATAATTATAAATACTGCGGTTTTAAGTTATTGAATACGTAATTCAAACATTTTCACAAAAATATAATTCTCTCATAAGATCAGTTGACTGTTTAGGACGCTGAATGAACTATATTATCCAAAATCGCACATCAATTATCATGCTATTTTTGTGAAGTGAATAGGATTCAAGTTTAAATGAGATTTAAATACAGCCCCAACGATTCTAAATTCACATCAGTCATGGTTCACTTTAAGTTTCGTTCTTTTTCTATCACACAATACTTTGTACAAGAACTATTAAAGCTTGACGATTAATTAACGCTACAATGTATGTATTCGAATTAAGACTTTGCGCTTGTTCAACTATCACTTGGGCACGGCGATGAACTCGAAATTTGGCACATGAGTTCCTGACCTTTGACATCAACGATTCGCAGTCCCGTTTGTATTTACTTCACGCAGGATCTATGTCAAACGACTTGCCGCTAAATAAGTGAGAATGTCGTGCACTGTGGATTTGACAACATACTGGCATACTGGCGTGTGGTCGTATTTTTGTTGCTCTGACACTTTTGCCCGTTTCTTCGCCAAATCAACTCGGATTTTAACCGTTCAAATACTTCTTGCTGTAGCAAAAAGTTTTTGAACGGAATTTATACGTTTTGATCTGGTCCGTCGATTAACAGCAAAGTTACCGTTTCAACGTAAATATCTCGGTTTGCTCACGCGTGCAAACTTTCTCCCACAGTTAACTATCCTACGGTTTTTGCTTTCATTGCAAAGATCACATCGAACTACACATTTTGATACGCCATTCTGTGCTCTACTTTGTGTGGTTATCGGGTTATCACGGATTATTCGCAAAATGACCAAATCAAGAATTATAACCCAGCTAAATCGACCAGTCGAACGGACGACCATTCTTCAACCGGTCGTCCCAATTCAGCCTACAATGCGTGGTCGAGTCACGAGATCCAACACCCACGCGAAAAAATCGATAGATCATGGTGTGCGTACGACGGTTGTTCCCCCGACAGCGACATCAAACCACCTTGACCTCTGCGCCAAGTGCCTGTACCCGGTAAGCAATGATAGTGCATTGGTTAAATGTATTTTTTGTGATATACATGTGCACGTAGCCTGCGATGAGACTTTGACCGATGAGTGTGTAAAGATCGTGAATGATAAAAACCTCCCATCCGTTTGCTATTTCTGTATTGACTGTAGCAATTCAATAGTGAATCGTAATCCCAAGAGTACACAATTCTCTGCTAGAAACGAGACTAATACAATAGAGAATAGATTATTGAAAATAGAAGAGGAACTTGCAAATTTAAAGAATACTCTACGGCCAATAATCAAGACTAAAACAGTTGAATTGAATAATGGAACACGCTCGACCTCACCGCCACAGAGTGCTTCTAAAAAGGTTAAATTACGCGACACTGAAGTGATACTTAAAAAGTCCTTGAAGCAGAAACCGTCTACGTCGAACGCTCCTTTGGCCAAAGCTGCCACGAGAAATAGTTCGCTTAATGTTATCTGCACCGATTCGGCACCAACTGAAACGCCCCCGGTGGTACAAAAATCATACAGAAAAATGCTTTTGCGGTCGACCTCCGCTGCACAATCTGAGCCTGGCACACTAAACCTAAATCAAAAAGCCTCACATTCTATGACGAATGACCGGACACGCGACAAGCATTCTCATTCGTTAAGCGTAATATGTACGAATGTTAAAGAGTCCGGCGAGAGCTTGTTAGATAGAAAACACAAACACGACCTCAATATATGGTCTCAAATTTGTCAACAATTGCAAATTGAGCATGTTACTCCTGACAAATTGATTCGTCTAACTCGCCATTTCTCCTCACCTCATAGTGATCAACCTCGGTTACTAAGAGTCACACTGAAGTGCGAGGCTGATATCGAAAACATACTGCTAAATTCGTACCGACTAAAGACGGATCCGACTTCAAATTGCCGGATATATCCTGATGTGCCATGGTGGGAACGGAAGGGTGCCTCAAACACTAAGGAAAAACGGTATCACGGAGTATGGTTCTACTTGGGGTACCAGAAAATACCACTGAAGCATCGGGACAGGAAACAGCAGATCATGACTTCAAGCAGTGGCGTTACATTGCGTCTTTGCTTGATATTTCCAACGTTGTGATCACTGACACTTTCCGGGTGCCTTTTTCAATAAACTATAAAGGAGACGGACCGAAACCTCTCAGGATTACCTTTTTAACTAGCGACATGGCTGAATTTGTCAAGTCCGAATGGAAAAAAGCAAAACGTGCATTACCGAAAGACATTAGACTTTGTCCACCGAGACCAAGTGCCATGAATGAGACACACTCGCGGCTGAAGGCGGTAGACGGCAGCGTTCCCACCGAAACGGAAGCAATCAATACATCAAAAAACGTAGTGGGTCCGGCTCAAACCGAGTCGGACCGAGTACATCATGGTCCGGCTCTCAGGGGCCCGGACATACAAACATCATCCGCATAGGCTCGCTACACACGAAAACCACTGTTAAATGCCTATACACAAATGCACAGTGCTTGCGGAACAAAATCGCCGAATTATCCCACTTTAACGCTCAGTTTTCTGCTGACATCATTGCTGTTACCGAAACATGGTTTTACGATCAGGTGAACGATTGCGAGATGGCACTTCCCAACATGATCCTACTTCGACGAGACCGTTCAAGATCAGGTGGTGGAGTTGCTTCGTATTATAACGAACGTCTTCAATGCACAGCTGTACCTGACACAAGGTTTGAGCTAGAGGACACCATGTGGTGTAGCCTTCGCTTGGAAACTGGAGAGAACTGTATACTTGGTGTGATCTACCGCACGCCCAACTCTTTCGATGCCCATAATGAAGCGTTGTTACAAATGATGCGCAACACTGGACATCTTAGAGGATGCCAATTGTTAATAATGGGTGATTTTAACCTCCCACATCTCTACACCAAAAGTGTGCATACTCAGCAATCCCTTGAGTACAAATTCCGTGAGATTATCACTTTCACTCCCCTATACAACCATCTCCGTTCATTCACTCGACAAAGGGGCCTCAATGAACCATCAATTCTAGATCTGGTTTTAACCTCCGAAGCAACAGCAGTAGAGTCAGTGCAGTATCATAGTCCTTTGGGGCTAAGTGACCATCTTGTGTTGTCCTTCGAATTCGTGTGCAACGCCAGAAGGGCGTCGGACGACGCTAAGTTCATCAGGAGAGTCGATTACTTCGGCCTTCGCGGTGCCATTACGATTATGGAGGAAAAACATATCGATCTTACGAATGCAGATACTCATTGTTCTAGTCTGTTAAGTTATATCGGTACAAAACTAGACGACAATTCTACCTGTGTTCCCAATATGAAATCAAGAACATTTTGCTTCAAACTCCGAAGCCGCACTCGGAAGTGGATAGCCATGCGAAATTCCGCATGGGCTGCACACAAAATAATACGAACAGACGCAACTTGGGAACACTTTCGTAGTTTTCGTAACAAGGTGACGTCTCTAATTCGAGAAGACAAGCAATATCACCATTGGAAGCTGATCGACCAGATGGAACGACATCCTAAGTTGCTGTACACTAACGTAAACACCGCGACCAAGGTTAAGCCAGGTGTATTTCCTATACAGACAGAGAACGGACTGACTGATAATGTCAAGAATACAGCTGATGCCCTAATATCTTTTTATGCGCAAGTATTTTGTCCAAAGAACGTGTCAACGCTGATGTCTTTGCCGCACCCACTACAAGTCGAATGCCTTAGCAACATCGAGGTAAATCCTACGATTGTACGAAAGCATTTACGCGGACTGAACGTTCGCAAATCACCAGGAGAGGATGGAATAACACCCGCTGTTCTGAAGTCATGCGAGCTGGAGCTTTGTGGCCCACTAAGTAGTCTATTCAGCCACTCATTGAATACGGGAACCGTACCAACTCAATGGAAAACACCACACACCAATCTACAAAGGGGGCAGTCGTTCTGATCCGGCGAATTACCGCCCCGTGACGCTTCTTTCAGCGGTTTCTAAAATTTTGGAACGCCTGGTGTGTGAACGACTTGTTGAACATCTCGAGAACCATCAGCTAATAACTTTCACACAACACTGATTTAGGGAAACATATTCATGCCTGTCTAACTTGCTCACGACTTTAAATGACTGAACGCAAGCACTAGACGAAGGGGGTTCAGTCCATGCCGGTTACTTAGATATATCTAGAGCATTCGACAGAGTGAATTACTCCTTACTGCTTCAGAAGCTGCAGAATGTTGGCGTCATCGGAAACCTACTAACATGGTTCACAAGTTACCTGTCTGAACGCGAAGTAAAAGTCAGAATAGATGGTGAAACTTCTCGAACAATTGAAGCCACGAGTGGAGTCCCTCAGGGTTCGGTTCTCGGTCTGATACTATTTCTCATATTTATAAACGATCTACCGAACTTACCAGCGTGTAAGCTTGTTTTATTCGCAGATGATGTAAAAATCTGGACGAAGGTCAACTCTATCGAGGACTGTCAAGTTCTGCAAGGAGATTTGAATAAGCTGCACCAGTGGTCAATCCAAAACAAACTGCCATTTAATTTCCGCAAGTGCAAAATGTTGCAAGTCGGAAAACCCTTTCCCTTTACCTACACACTTGGCAGCCACCCGCTTGAATGGAGTACATCACAAAAAGATCTCGGAATCTTGGTGTCTGGCACTTTGAAGAACAGCCTACAGTGCGAAGCCGTCTACAAGCGTGCGTGCAGCTTGCTAGGTTTACTGAAACGCATTTTCGGACGTTTCCCACCACACTCACTCGCGAAATTACTAAACACTTACATACATCCTGTCGTTGACTACGCTGTACAAGCTTGGACGCCATGGATGGAAAAAAACATCTCGCTCCTCGAACGAATTTATCACAAGGCAACCAAAATGGTTACCGGATTGAACAATTTACCCTTTGAGCAGCGACTGACCAGACTTGGACTGTGCACCCTCGAGCGCAGGCGTATCCTACACGACCTCACTCTGACATATCGAATCATCTACGCGAAATTCCACTCTATCAAACACCTCTTCAAGTTTGGTTCGGTTGTCCCCAAACGCAGCCACCCTTTGACCCTTCAAATTCCACACTCACGATTAAATTGTCGTTGTCACTTCTTCGCTGTTCGTGTATGCTTCTTGTGGAATAGCTTGCCGACAGATATTGTTACCTCAGCGAACGAGCACATCTTTAAACAAAGATTACGAAACCTTATGTTGAGAACTACTGCGTTGGCCCCTACCTATTGATGTCTATATTTTTCAACGCACGGAACTACCGTCTGTCCAAAGATTCTTTTCCCTCAGTCTGTGTCGCCATTAAGGATCATTTTTGCTCCACCTATGAAGAACACGGATATGATCATACAAGTTACGATTTTTTTTAATTTTTTATACGTATCTCCTATGGTACTGTACAGCAGTTTGCTTTTTTAACCATAAATCTTGAATCTTGAACAACAAACATACCACGAGTAATGAACGGCTCATCGCTAGCCACAAATGATAAAGAGCATGCTGAATTGATTCAGACGGACCTAAGCTGTTTTGCTCAATCCACCAAGACAACCGTTTCGTCTAATTGCAGCGTCGTTTTCATGAAGTCTGCGTTCAGCAGATTTAACGTATGTTTTCCACATCCATCGTTAATGTGTTGGTTAATCCAACCTTAAAGTATGCTGTTTCTTCTTAAAAACGGTAACTAAATCGGAAAGGAAGAAAGAACAGACGCGAAGATTTAATAGAAAGATTATCGGATGGCTTGAGTTTCTTAGCGGCTGAGAAGGCCTCACCAAACATTCTCAAAAAAGTACCGTTGAATTCGATAGGATCTAATATTACGGTAAATAATATATAGTGAAGAATCGCATAGCAGTAAGAAAATGCTTGAGCTTGTTCACTATACTTGTACTGTTGGGGATGATTTATTAATCATTCATCGGAAACGTAATATTTGAATGTCATAACCAGGAGGTATTTAATTTATTTCATCATGTTTGTCCCTTCCGGTCCTGGTTTTACAAAGTTTCTCGATATTCACTTATTTACAATGCTTTACACTATTATCAATTACTCAGTTAAAATGTAGCATTTTTTTGTTTTTCATGGCATGCTCTGCTTTATCAGCTCAAGCGAACCATCCTTCTTTGTTTTGTCTCGAACTATCGCACACACTCTCGAATCCTTGAACACAATATCCTGTCGATATGGGTTTAACCTTATCTGCATGTGTATTGCACGTGATTGAACAGGCTGGTCATAGTAACCTTATCCAACAATGGCTTACAAGCGCAACTGGTATATCTAAGGATCAACTTTTTAAAGATTTCAGCTTTTTTACCACAATATACTATTGACTATTTATTGAGAGTGACTATTTACATCAGGGAATACCTGATGAGAGCAACAAGACGAAACATATTGTCGTGTGTGTATGTGTGCAGAAATATGGATTTTTTAATTTAAGTAGACATTTTTCTAAATCGATAAAGGAGCCTAAACTCAATGTCAGTCTTTGCTATTAGAATGGTTTAAAACATATTCGAAACAAAACTCACTGTACTCCAATTTTTTGGAGTATCGAACTTCCTTCGTAACACATTCACCGTTCAGTATCGTCAAGCATACATCGTAGGTGTAAGTGTTTTTCAAAATCAAACCTTTCAGCAAGTGCGGGCCTTTTGAAAGAAAGACCATTTGTTGATCTTGTGGAAATCTTTTGACGAGCACGCCATACTTGCACTGCGAGTTTGTACTGGGTATCGCATCAAATTCCAGAATTTGTGCATTTTCGTTCAAAGCATTGGTTATAGTCAACTTTGGTGTATCGAGGTTAACTAAGGTAAAACGACAACGTAGAACTTGTTGAGTAAACCGTTTGTAATAAATAGATTACGTAAAAATCTAAAGAAATTGACTAAATGTATTATATTGATGAGATTTCAGGCGCGATTATTACTAAGTTTAACATATTTCATTAGCAACTGATGGTGTACATCCTCGACAGATGATTTGAATCTATAGCACTAGAATTGCACAGAACAAATCCAAACGTTACCAAACACAATCACGTAGGGATTGCAGTCAATGATCTGCAACGATTCTAAATGACCGCGGAGTTCTCTTACCCTAATCCTACTTACATTGGTGGATTCAATTCTTATTCATTTTGCCATTCATCGGCAGGTTCAACGCAAATTTTGCTGGATCGACTTAATGATGACAATCAAAGTTTTGCCCCTTGTCATTTAGATAATATCGAGGAAAAGACATAATCGATTTATGTTCATTATGCGTCTAACATTCAAATTTTGCTTCCTCGTTTTAAAATACCATGCCTAGACGTGTTTTCCGACATTGGATCTGTGACAATTTTTCCATGATGTTTTACAACCTTGTAACGGAGCTGCTCGAATTTTGTAGTAGTTGTTGTTGTTGGCCTCCTTCGGTCGATGTCGACCATGTATGTACATCACAATCGCATGATGTTTTCATGTTTTACAGCTTTTTGAATGACTAAACAGTCCGATTCGGGAGGAACAATCACTCCCGCAGCGCTTGCAACGATAGTCAAAACTCTGTAGTAGGGCGTCAGTTACACGCCGGCGGCGTGATCTGCGTTCAGCAGCCAAGAGCGGTATCTGCTCCTCTCCAGCTTGCAGACGACGCTTCACACAATGCATCATACAAAAATTACTTGCTTATTTTGAAGGGACGAGTCGATTAATATTTGAATGGAATTAGATTCAGAAAATTGTACTAAAACGTTACGCACTTGTTATTGCATAATTCGCGCAGACTACTGCTGACATCATTCTAAGTGTTATAGAGTGACACAATTGCCATTCATAATCATAACATACCATTGGCTGGCGGCGTTTGGCATAATCCAGTTAATTTGAGCTGCTCATCCTTTGGTTGTCCTGTGATTAGTTCGATAGCGAGAGGAGAAGTTCCGCTGACTGGTAAAACGATGATTAATAGAATTAGATCGAAAATTTCCAATTATCAGATAAAGAATCGTTCTTGTAGTGTGTAAAATTTGACAGAAATAACAGTGTAACGACTTATATTATCATATCTAGACAACTACTAAACATGTGACAATTTTATATATATATATATATTATATATATCTATCTATATACTATATATATATATAATATAATATATATATATATATATATATATTGGAACATGAATACATTTCGGAGTTAGAAATAATGTCATGTATTATCTCTGGAATTATGGAAAAAGTTTCTGTAATATAAATTTTATGTAAACGGGATGTAGGGTGAAATAACTACGCATAAATATATTCAGTTTTTTCCTGAAAATATTTTCAGGATGATTGTACAGATGATTGTACAACATGTTACGGTAGGGAGCTTCATAAAAACAAACGCGCACCGAATATATGATCTTACGGCAGTTCCAGGTTAGAATGTGGAATATCAAATGCAAGTGTGTGAGTACGTGTTGTGGGACTTGAGGAGAGGCGAAATAAATGACTAAGAGGGTGTATTTTGAGTGCATTATTTTATAAGTTTGGATTAGATCCGATTGAACCAGTCTTTGAGGCGTGTATACAAATTAGGATGAACCAGTCGATCCTCATATGGTAGGTTTCTGAGACAGCCAACAATTATAGTTGTTATGTGATAAATTATCCCAAGCAGCTTGATGTCCTCATGTAGCCATGGTGCCCAAGCTTACAATGAGTAATCCATCACAGGTTAAATTTACGTATTTATGAGCATGGAGAATGCTTCACAGGAAAACGTTCGAAAACGCGGAAGCATAACTAGCATGCTCAGCAATAGGAAAAAATTCGTAGCTAGGTTGTACAATGATCCGCATTGCATGCTATTCTTCAGAAATCCACTAATCCATACGACGAGGTCCCATTCACTTGTCGTTCATTCAAATTGTTGCATTTCAAGTTTGTAGAAAGATGGAAAATCTTGACTTATCTGCAATATTTTGGCATTTCTGAAGTTGAATGGAAGCTTGTTTCGCTCTGACCAGCTGTTGAATATATCCAAATCGCTTTGTAAGCGTGAACAGTCCACGCTTGACGTGATTCGCATCATCCGCAAAAAGAACCATTGTGGTTGTGACATGTTTCGGATCGTTGTTGGTGTAGAACAAAAAGAGATCCCAACCAAGTACCGAACATCGTGGGACACCACCAGTGGCTTCGATTCCTTTGATATCACACCATAAATACCTACTTCGGCCTTGCGATCAAGAAGGTGGCTTCTCAGCCATGTAAGAAGTCAGCCATTAATACCAAGATCATGCAGCTTGTTCTGGAGTTTTATATATCCAAGTAACAAGCCTGCATGCCTGCCTGCGTCCAGTCGTCCATTGTTTCCAATAGGCTAGTCAGACAAGAACGAGACTTACGAAATCCATTTTGCTCTTTGACAGCAAGTTTTGGATTTCGAGAAGACTCACAATTCTTTCGCGGAGAATTCTCTCCATAAATTTTGAGATCACTGGGAGGAGTGTAACAGGGCGGTCATTTGCTGGGTCAGAACGAGTTCCACCGTTGTAGATGGGTGTTTCATCTCTTCCAGTCAGTCGGTACAACACATTCCCTCAAAGGGTGATTAAATAAATCACAAAATGGTTCGCACAATTCAGTGCCGCATAACTTTAGGTTTGCAGGTGTGATTCCGTCAACTTTTGTTGATATTTAATCTTCGTAGGGGGTGCTGCACTATTTCAGAGTTTATGCACATTTCGTTTATAGTCTCCAGCTCAATTGGTACTGAAAGTTCCGATGGAATGTAATGAATCCTTGAGTGTGAAAACTCGTGAATAAAACTGACTAGAGCGTTATCGGTTTCCAAGACAGTATCAGTTAGTCCGTTATCTGTAATGGTCGGAAAAACACCGGGTTGCATCTTTGTGGTGTTTTAAACGGTTCGATAAAGCAGTTTGGGATCTCGCTGCATTCTTACTGCCAGCGGAAGCTGTTGATGTTGTTTATCGTCACCGATATAATTTCTGACTTGATTCCCCAATTCGCGAAAGTTTTCCCAGGTTAATTCTGTCCCTGATATGCGGTGCATTTATTTCTCCAATTCAAATTAGTCTAATGACGCCGAACCCCACGGCAGGCAGTGTTTGAATAGAAATGCGAGCTGAAAACTTGCTGGTTTATTGGCTGACATATAATGCAACCTCCTTTTGACCTGGATATTCATCGGTCGATATGGCTCAACCAGTTCTTCCACACATGAAATCATTCTCTTATTCACGACATTCTTAATAAATCCTCAGTTAAAATAGGTTTAAAACATTATTTTGAATCGTAATACATCAGTTACACGAAGTGTTTTTTCTAACAATTAGCACCAACAAATAGCGATAAAAAAATCAATGGTTACCGTTACCCGCTAAAAAATCACGTTTTTACTGGGATCCCTATTCGTTTTATACAGTTTAGGTACAATAGTACATATTTATTCCTCATCGCTAGCAAGAAAATGTGAATTAAATCACTATGTTTACACAATGCCAACCGAATTTAGATGATCTTGAGTGTTTTTACTTGAATTATCTTATCCAATTGTTAAATGATGTAATCGGTGTATAACTTAAAATTTCACAAAAGTGGTGTTTTGATTTTCATTAAATAAAAACATTTTAGAGATTAAAAGATTTTCTTTCCCTAAGTGGATGTACCGATGTTGCAATCCCGTTATGTTTCAAACGCACAAAACTATGCAATTTTATTTTAACTGTCCTGTGCGAAGTTTTCTGCTATTAAATCATTTAAATCGTCCTTGTGTACATCGTCTGAACGTAGACGTTTTTGGTAAAATTAGCATAATCTAATATTCTATATGTCAGCAATAGAGGGTTATCATAGTGATGATAATTTTACAATCGATAATGATTATGCAAGAGTTGATGAGCATACCGACTGGAGTCTTTTTGCTGACACTAGCTGCGTCAGATGGCTGAGATAGCCATCCTGGCTTGACCTGAACCGCGTATTCATAATCCATATCTGGTTCCAAACCACCAATCAATACTGGTTCAGTTTGATGAAAGTGACGTTCCCATTGCATGGCTCCGTTTATCGTTTGTCTGATAATGTATGTGGTGACGCAAGTATTTTCAATGTCAGTGGGTGCCTTCCATTTTACCAATTGATAGCCACTTGTATCGAAGTTGATCACAGCAAGTTCTCTCAGAGGGCTTGGTTCTGAAATTCACAAAATGAAGCAAAATTACTCAAGTTTGTGTAAGATTTTCATTATCCGAACTAACCAGAAAAAATTACTCACTTTTCGGGGAAATCGTTGAACAGAAGATGAATAGATTTTTTCCGTTTTGCCTCGGTCGAAACATGTTTACTTGACATGCGTAATCTGGTAGGAATACTGGCTGAATGCGTTGAGTTAAATACATCGTTGCCGGGACATATGCGGCCAAAATGTCATCATAATTTTGACAAGTACTTCCAGACTTGCAACTGATCCACAAACCTGGATACGCTGGCTTGCATTCGTACTCGCTTGATCCTTCTCTCGTGTAATTCAATGTCACTAAAATTGAAAATGAAACAAGCTCATTAATTGAGCAGTGAGAATCAGCAATTAGATCAGATTTCCTGCTTAGATATTAATATTAATATTAAATCATTCCAAGGCAACCTCGTTGTGCTTTTCTTTATAACAGTTAGGCACGTGGATCCCAAACTAAGATGTTTGATTTTTAGATGAAATAAATTTAAAACAATTATCCTTTGAGCTTGAAATCTTTACCTACCAAAACCTAAGTTAATCAAATGTAGGGCTTTATTTGATCTACTCATTTCGCTGTCACTTTCAATCCAGAAAGCGTGTGTTGTGTTGTGTTCCCAGTGATGCATATTTTCATTTCCTCATTAAATGTGTTACTTGGTTAGTGATCGTGCCTGTCATTTTGGATAATCGTGTTTTCCGGTAGATTAAAAATCACCAATGCAGCTCTAATTATTGATAACCCAAAATAATCGCTGGTATCGTTTAAACTGTTTGCTCGAAAGCGGCAGCTAAATGGAAATGCAGCGGACACGAGCAACATCAAGGCTTAAGCTAGGTATGAGCGTCCCATCGCATGAATTCGGATCGCTCTGAGATTGTGAAGCTATACAAAATTTTCGTTTGCCACTATGTGAAACTTATTCAACTCTACCACAAGTATTTCAAATAACACTAAATATTATCCTCCTGCCCAAACAAGAAGAAGTCAAAAAGTGGTAAACCAGTAGTGTGGTGTCATTCGTGTGCCGTATGTTACATGTGTATCCAGTTTCCCTGATTATGTATCCAGGTTCTCTGCGTAGGTAAAAATGTGTTCATCCGTAACTGATGCACAACTAATTAGTGGGAAAATCTGAGTTGTTACAAGAATGTTATTATACCTATTTATTAAGGAAAAGCAAAACAATTTGTATTATGTTGAGAAATTTTTCTTTAGACCAATGTGTATCCAGTTCTGCAAGTTTAACTATAATGTTTTGCAAACATGTAATTGGTGATAAAAAATCGTGTGGTCTGTGTGATGGAAGGACACAAATGCAAAAGTCCATGGGTTAAACGCTGTCCATATTTGTGCTGGCATATGATTGAGCAGATTGCTCAGAGGCGGGATTTTCGAACATTGGTTTCAACGGTCAAACATTGTTCACCATTTCTCCATTGTTTAAAGTCTTGCGGATCCTGATCCTTATGCTCCTACTTGTTGAGTGTAAACTGCATGAAAAAGGGTCGTGGGGAATGTGTAAAATTAAAGCATGAAAATACGGATTTATTTACGATTAGTTTATAATTCGAGATTCCTAAAGATATGCAGAGATCAAAGCCAGTTCAATGAATATGATAGCTTAAGTCGAAACTTTTTGATACATAATAACATTACTATTTCAGTGTCTCACAAAGGATTGATTATGGCTTTCTTAAATGATTTTGTTATTGTAAATTTTATTTTCCCGTGACATTATCGAAATTGAGTACATTGAATTATTGTATATTCATCGTCGAATGATATCCAAAATGGAAAGACTTGTTTTAGCGCAAAATTCGAAAAAATCATTAATTTTCTTATTAAACCTTGGGGCCATCAATTAGATAACACCGGATCGGAAAGCCAAATATTTAACAAATCAACATTACGTCCACAGACTCAATGGGATAAACTTAGTCAGGAGTATTTTAGCATTCATGATTTAAGCTCAGATGTGTTTTGTTCTATAAGTATTTTCATAAAGAATTACAATTTTTGTATCGGAGAGCTTGAATTATCTAAAATTCATGTCATCATATCCAAGCAACTTAGAGTGAGATAATAACATTTATAAATAAACAAATTAATTCACTTCACGTATTCAACTTACACTTGCTTAACGCATTGGCACCATCCAGTCTCAAGGCCACCAGATACAAAACAAGCACGGTCACTGGTATGCGTACACCATACATCCCGCTCTGCAACTGAACTCAACAACGGTTTACTAGTAAATATGTTGCAATAATCGATACAAAAGACCAAATGTACTTTCGATTAAGATTTCACTCGAGCGTTTCATCCAATAGTACGAGTTCCTTATGCACACCGCATAATCAACATTTTTGTATAATATTTCGATTTTCGCGTTGTAGTGTCTGAAACAACAGTTTGCGCTCCAATACAAAGTGCGATAATCTAATTAATTTGATTAATTTATATAAATCGCAGTATGTAAAGTATAATACAATCAATGTCTATAAATATATTATCTGAGTTAAACTTTGACATTCATAGTGGTGTCATTTTTTATTAAAATTTGAGGGACATCCTTTTTTGTCCGTTCGTAATTTGAAGTTGCTTTGCGTGATTGTCGGTTTGGTAGATGAAGTTTCAGCCTTTTTGGCTCAGCATATCATGAATGTTGTTTAATGGGCATCAGGGCAAGTCAGCCATCGGTATCAGCTAAGGATTTTTAAAGTTCACCAAATAGATGGCAGCGTTGTAGCAGATCTGACCAATTGTGTAACAAATGATGTCATCCTTGCGAGCCCGCGAGCTCAATGAGTTAGAACTCAGCGATTTATTTCATACATTTTGAAGGACTATGCTTCTCGTTAAATTTTAGTATATATGAGCTTTTTAGTGTATCGTGAGCAGCTAAATTCATATTTGATGTAAACGTGTTTCAGAATATGTCGGAGAATAAACTTCATTTCAATCTATCATCTATTCGTACTAATTTGTAATAACGAGTTGAACGTTTTATGTTATATTCGCCTGATGAAATATATTTTCTATATTTACCAGAATAAAGTCTATGAAACTTTAACTTTTATTTAATCATTCTTTTAAACCGTGTGAACTCTGATTATTCTAGTGAAAAATAAACGCATAAAACTATCCACGGATTGGGTTTAGAGTGTAACAGATTGCAAACACAAAATATATTTTGGAGCTGTAGTTTCGGTTTGTATGAACTCGTGTTTAGTTTACGGTTTCTGTAACAGGTGTGTGTGTGAATTCCATAGAAAATAAAACAATATTTCATGGAGCGCTGATGTTTGCGCAGGTTCCAGGGGCACCTGTTCGAACATTAACCACCATACCACGGCGTGGCGTACCCCCCTATCGATTGTGTTTCGATTCATCCCCGAGGTCAAACTTTCACACCATTATCACGATTATGCAAACACGAACCGGACACCACATGATATCGCCAATTGGCCAAACATGTTGATTAGGCTCTCATAAGCAAAGCTGGTTACTGTCCTTGAAATGTCTGTAGAGTTGTCACTTCAATCTGACCGGCCAATCGATTTCTTGCCTGCCGGTTCACTGCTAGCCCTCACCTTGGTGAGCTCGTTCGTCTGACTTTGATGAATTGCATGATGTCCATCTCCACTTGCTTCCGATGTTGTTTTCGCACGAAATGTTTTGATGTGACCCTTTCGAAACCTGAATTATTACAGATTTTTGATTTTTGTCGTCGGACGTATCGGCGCATCCTGGTCTTGTGTTGTAACAGTGGGTAATGTTCAGCATATGTTCCGAAATCTCGTGAGTAGCACTCATCGCTAATGCACAAAGCACCTCCACAATACATGCTTTCAGCTATATCAATGTTAAATAAATCTTAAAATAGGACAGCGGTACTTAACTGTGTACGCTTGACTAATACTTATATTTAAGTATACCAGTATAAACAAATTATTTGTTGTCATGTTGGATGATGTGCGAGAGTTGATTAAAATGAATTTTAGATTGTTTATTACAACAATCGTGATCGTCGTCATGTGAATATTGATTAATATGTAAAATGAACGTCGTGGATTACATATTTACAATGCGAGTTCATTTGGTTCCCTTTGCAAACAGCGTAACACCCTTTGCCGATCAGCTATACAGCTATGCATGAACTGTTGGTTTGTATACTAATGTCACTTATTTGGACAACCAAGGCGACAAGTCAGCAACATCGTGAGTTAATTTTTTGCAGAACATATTTTAACGATGTTCGCGTAAACTATTACTAATTTTTCTGTCTAGTTATTTGAGGAAATTATTATTGTCATTTGTTCAAGAACCTGCTGCAGCACGACAGAATTTCATTCGTTGACGTCTAAATCCATACAAAAAATCATTTTCTGAACTTGTTGGAGATTTTCCATTATTCTATTGCATCATATTAATTAAAATTTAATTGCGTTCAATTTTAATGATAAACCATCGCACAAACCTCACTTTTGGTACGCATTTAAATCCACAGATCCGGTGCTCCGGATTTAAGCAAAATGAGTAAGCGTTCTAATTGCTTGAACATGTGCCGCAGCAATTTGTTACAACGCTCATGCCAATGTGATGTGAGCCCTCGATGTGAGCAACACATCACTTTAGTGTTATGTTTACTTAATATGCTTATGTAAGATAGTCGTGTGTTTTCTTTTAAATCTTGCAAGTAATAAACGAGTGTCAACAATCGGCTTTCTTTTGTTTTTGGAGATGCTTGTGATGAACGCGTTTAAGCGTTGGACAGGTTGAAATCGTGGATGAATCGAAATGCAATCAGTATGTGTGAAATGCAGATGCTGAGATGATTAAAGTTGCAGTGAGTGTTCTGGTGTTATTTGCAATAAACGTAATTAACGTTAGAACAGGGTACGCAACTTGGCATCGAATGACCTGACCGGCTACACCCACACGATACAATAATACTTTTTCATTGATACTATATATTTTTGGCATAAGAAATTATTTCGCTGGGAGAAAATTGTGAAGATGTTGCTGTAAATATGCATCAACATTTAATAATCGAATTTCAACACGAGTACATGGAACTGATATTCATACTTATAAGCACGGTGGTATTGTTGTTGGCCTCCGTCGGTCGATGTCGACCATGGATGTACATCACATCGCATGAATTTCATGTTTTGCAGCTTTTTGAATGACTAAACAGACCGATTCAAGAGGAACAATCTCTCCCGCAGCGCTTGCAGCGATAGTCAGAACTCTGTTGTATTGCATCAGTTGCACCCTGGCGGCGTGATCTGCGTTCAGCAGATGGACCGGACGTTCCAGGTTCCAAGTTTCAGAACTGACATTAGTTGTTTGGTATTTCGATTCGCTGGTGCGGAAAAATACAGTCTGCTTGTCGGTTGATTCCTAATCCCCATGCACCCAATGCGGATAGCAGACCGTGGCGAGACGGCACCTTATTGACTGGGGGCTGCCCAGCTTGAGGCGGGCGGTAGCCGTCCAATGAGACCTGGAAGTCTCTCCCACCGTTGAAAGCAGCCCCAGGCGCTTAGCTCTGCGCCAGTCGAGCCATAGCTTTTAACCGGTATCTGCTGCTTCTCGTGTTATTTTCCGTAGAAGCGGAATGGAGTATCCTCTCCATTGGTGCGTTGTGATGTACGCCAGGGCAGTTCAATATGGAGAACTAGCTGTTGCCCATGCAGCAAGTGCTCCCTCTCCACGGCACCACTGGGACCAAAGGAACAGCTAGGCTGATACGTTTGGACAACGATGCCGTCGCAGGAGCTGGCAGGACGAAGTTGAATAAACTTCGGACTGCCTAACGGGACTCCGGCTCCGGATTTTCTCGAGGTTGACTCCTGAAGCCTTCTCCATGAATGGATTTAGCCACAAGGCAGTGGATGTTTGAGATAAGGGTTTTCCTTCCCCTAGGTGGGCCGCCTTCATGGACTAACGAGCTCCACCTGCCCGAAGCATGCTGGTTTTGAGGCGCCAGTCAGCCGCCTTCGCCCTTTCTCCTGTCAGTAGAAGCAGTTCCGCCGGGTCACACAGGACCACGCGTGCAGGCCAGGAGCTGGACTTGGTTGTCAGAGGCTATATGGTATTGCATTGATACAAAAATCCTGACCTGTTTCTCATACTTTCTATGCATACATTATTCATTTTCAATAGTATGTAAATAAAGTATAAATATGTACGCAATTACAGCAAACAATATTATTTTCGGTGTATTCCGCAGTTGTTGCGCCTTAAAGATACAAATAGAGCTTCAACATCTCGAATTTATTGATTTTTCAGAATCAGTGGTCGATAATTTAGTATGTCCTATGCTTAAATCTTCAACAAGATTAAATGATATTTTCGGGACTATTATGCTCAACCGCAGATTGAAAAAGTTGAAGCATACGAGAGATGCATGCTTCACAATAAAGAAATTCATTATAAACATTTAGTGGGACACTCAGCATTGAATATCACGTATTGTTTCTCAAATTTCTAACGCATACGAACTTTATAGCCTTATATTATAAATCGAGTGAACAATGTCTAGTAACGTTGACTAACTTGTGAAATTAACATTGTGTCATTCCGCTCACATTTTGTCTAGAATTCTGAGTTTTTGAAACTCGCGACTCATTAGAATGTGTATTCATATTTTCATTTTTTCATAATCAAATTATTTATGTCTTCTAGCAGGTCTATGCTTTTTTCCACTGGACAAAGGGCCTTGCAAATCATACTCATTCAAGTACGGCTATGATGCCTGGTTCGGGGATTGTGTGACTTATATCTATGGAGGGTGCAACGGAACCCAGAACCTGTTCTCTACTTACTCCGAGTGTTATTCTCGTTGTATGGGTTGATTTGATTTCAAATTATCATATTATATACTACTATTGAAGGTAAAAAACTTCTTGAATATATTTTTTGGATTTACTAAAATATAGCTACGATTGTGAAATTACGGTCTCCCGATATGCTTTTATTATAAATGATTCAGAGGACATGAATCACGGACAGTTTCTTAATGTGTACCGAAATTAATCATTATGGATTGCTGTTTCCATTCATTTGCTGGTTTGGCAAGCCTATATTCACTTGCAAACAATGTATTATCCATTGGAGAGATCATTGGAGCTAAAAGATTACGATTTTGAGGGAAACGTTACAGCAATCTCAACTACCTACAAAATGCTGTGAATTGCTTTGTTTTTATCAGAGACTTCAATCTTACTAGTTTGCTTATGTGTATTGTGGATTGGCCCTGAGCTCAAAAATTTACCTGACAGCTCTAACATTGACAACATCAAAAGGTAAATAGAATTTGGGACTCCGTGGAAGCACTCGTGTTAATTTTTGAACAAAGATTTGAAGAAACTTTGTGTGCATTGTGAACGACTTATAGCAGAAGACAATGGAATGTAGAACTCATTTTGATGACCTCAGGTCTAAAGGATGAATGAATTCAGTAAGATTGTAGCTTCTTCCCCTTTCAGCATAAACGGTACAATTAATATGTTTAAAGACTCTTCGTAGTTCAGATTTTAGTATGGTTGGAATGAAGACTCATAAGAGTATAATGTTCAATTTTGAAGCACACAAGCTTATATAAATTGACCTCCCATAAATAGTATTCACAGTACTGTTGACCCTTTGCGGCCAATCGATTATTACGGCTTTATTTTGTGAGCAATGCTCAGACTGCTGCAATTTCAACGATGCCAAAATAACTGAGTCTAGCTCATTTAAGCGCGAGAAATCGATCAGAGTAAAATGGCTTCAACAAGCATACATCATTTGAGTTGCAATCACTGGTAGAGGATTGGAAAAGCAGAGCATACTAATTTTGCCATTCGAATCTTGCATTCAAACAGCAGTGGAATATAACTTAGTTTTCTATTGCGCTTAATATTTCTCACATTGAGGGCCATAGAATTTAATGCACAAAATAGTGAGCGAAATCCTTCAAGTAACACAAATTGGTTCATTATCTATTAAAAGTTTATCACATCCTGTTCTTTACACATAGGTATATGAGTCAACTTTGACCTGCATGTACCATTTATACTTCCAAATGGATTTTGTAAAGTTACGTCTAATGAGCGATTATATAATTTAAGACAACGGGATACAAAACCTCATCTTCATTATTTATTACTGATATATTTTCACGTCGTATGTCTTCGGACAAAGAGGAAATCATGGCAAGTTGATACATTTATGGGATTGATAAACTTCTGGCAGGTTCTATGAAAAAAGAAATTTATATCATAGCCAAATTGAATAATTTCGAGATTTCTGATTCGAAAAAAATTTGTGATTGCACCTAACTTCTTGGTCACTCTGATGATATTTCGGAAATCCAGTCAATTATTTTGGTAACAACGTAATGGTGTTGAATCCAGATGCCACTGAGGTATTGTGTAGAGTGAAAGGAATCAAATTGATTCACGCAAAACTGGGAGAATTCAAATAAGCCTTGGAATAGTATGCATTTGTTCGATGAGACTAACACGACCAAACTCTTCAATCACGTGTGTTTAGACACATGTGAGTCCGTTAAACCCATGCGCTTGCATCAAAAACCCGTATTTGCATACATTTACGAACACACACGCACACACTCCTTCCGGCTTTGTGCTGTTTGCACTCGTCAGGTAGAGACAGAACTATCAGGACCTGGATACCTCGAGATATAATCGACAAAGTTTGAAGTTGTAAGCCACTGTTGGATTAGGCTAGCGTGACAGAACTGTTCAATCAGATGTACCTACACACGTGTAGATTTGTTAAACTAATGGACTTGCGCAAATTACTGTAACCCTTATTTGTAAAAAAACATTTGTTGTTTAAGCCTAATTGTATAGTCTAGCAAAGTAATAGAGTCATCAATGATATTTTGTTATTCGACTAGGTTACACGATGAAGGCATTATGCCCTATCGTAGGCATCGTCAAGAATGTTCTCTATGAATATAGAGCCTTATTTGTTAAGAAAAAACTTATCAACCTTCTCATTGATGTACAGGCAGTGTACCATTTATAGGGTATCCTTTTGATCGCGATAAAGCCCAATAGCGCAACTTATAAGCCTCTCAAATGACGCTTAAACTATATGAAACGAGCGGGGACAAAGCTTTTTTTATTTTAACGAGGTGACATAAGTTTCAAGAACATTCATATCTCTCAAATGTTTTTATACCGCACATTTGGCCTACCAAATGGTTCGATTCCTGATTTGAATTCCAAATGGAGTGTGCAGTTGGAACAGATGCAGAAATGTAAAAATTCAAGGCGTACAGATATTGTTATCATTTGTTCATTCTGGTAAGTCCATACTGCATTCAACATGTCGCAGTGTGTTTAGGAATGAAATGTGTATAATTATTGATATTCTGTATAAAAAATGGAATACAGAAAAATTTGTTTAGAAAAACCAAATGTAGACGATGTTCTCATCCTAGAAATAAAACCCGCTATGAAATTCAAATTATGCCTAACAAAAATGCAAATTTTATGTTTTCAACAATAATTAAAACATGTTCAGACACTGATATTTTCATTGTGGTTAAAAGTTTACACCATTTTCTGGAGCGCTGTTCGAATTACGCCAGCAATCTTTCACCTTCCTCCAGCAATCACAAACACTATCAAAATCTTACAGACACTATACTCAAACCCGTTTCACATAAAAATCACCTTGCTCGCAAATATGTTGTTTGCAAGAACTACTTCATACACGTTCGGATATAATCATCGAAGCTGGAAAATCGATTCAGGTTACCGTAGCAGCCCCCATAGAGAAACCGAATACACGTTCTACTCTCCACATCGTAAGCGTACTTGACCAGACGGTTTTCACATGGTCCTCGCTCTATTGGTTGGAAGCAGAGGTGGGCTGTAACACGGATGAATGACTCGAATAAATTGAAACCATTACAAAAGTCACATTGTGCTACACCAAAGAATGCGATATCAATTAATGAACAATAAATAATCGCGCAACATAATTAGATTTAGCAATTGAATTTGAATACTATTTAACCATTGATTCGAACATGTTTGGAACCAATCGTGTATTCACATGGTTAACCGAACTTGATTATTTTCCGTTGTATTATATTGAGGAGTATGCACACCGTATTAGGTAAATTGATTACTAATGACGGTTAAAATTATGTGACTGGACGCCACCTAAGCTTACTACCGGCTGCTTAACGCTATGGTCAAACAGAGTTGGTTGGTGGAATGCTACAGTCGTATTCAGCAAGTGAGGATAACACAACCGATAAGTACATTCAATCGATGGAAATTCAAGCGTGAGTCAATCAGTAAAATATATTCTTCTTATTTTGATGCCCATTTTGAGCATTGTTCACATTCATCACTTTTTGATTAAACTTGATGTACGTCTAATGAACTAAACCGGCTTGGTAAGAGTGCCATTGGGGGATAGAAACAATATGGTTCTGGCAGTCTACAGCAGCGATAATGGCTATTTCCTCATGTTCCCTGTCCTGACTCTCCTGTCCTACGGAGCTTCTGCGTCAAAAGCGAATTGATAACCAAAACTTCCATCACCGATTGCAAACAAATTTCTTTCTACACATTGTTCACATGAAAATATTGGGATCACCATCGAAAACACAGCTAAGTGAATAGGACACCACAGGAACAGATTGTTTTCTGACCAAAACGGTTACCTAGAGTTCGCTGTTTTGTCAATTCTCAGCATGAAAATATTGAGTTTTCAATGAATATGTCGTCTTCTTACATTAATCCAAAACTAATGCGATCCTTGATAGATTAGTGTATGGAATAAATCAACAGTGGACGTGTATACGGTCGTAAAAGCAATCGATCAAAGTTCCGATGCATAACTGATTTCGATATTTTCGAAAAATTAACAAGACAATCGTGGCTGAATATGCTTGAATTTCAATCATAGCTTTCAGAATGTCGTAAAGGAAAATTCAAAACAATTGGCGTTTTTAAATAATTTGCATCAACGAATGAAAACCAATGAGTTTAGTTAGACTTTTCGTATAAATAACTTGTGTACTAGCTGAAACATTTGAAGTGAGTAATAAGATTATTCGAGTAAGCTTTGAAACAGGAGTTTGGAGGTGTGTATAAACTAAGTACACATTCTGGTCAAACTAACCTTGTTGAGCTAGTACAAACACCTCGTGTTCATAGACCACAAGTACTATAATCCAGCAAACGATCGTGAACATGAGTTTTCGAATAAGCGCGCTTCGAGAACTTTCACATTTTCAAAGTCACCAATGAGTGTGATGTTCTACAATTGCGTAGTTTAATATATAATTTGCGTACTTTGGGAGCGAGGCAGATTGGTTTAATAACTTAGGGTAATTAGGTAATTGAAACTATAAATATCAACCGTTACGTCACATTTTCAATATACTTTAGGTAATCAAAATTCACGTGTGCTCCTCTATCTCGATTTGCCAGACTCAAAGACCAGATTTTGCATCTAAAATAAACATGAAACGATTACTTGATGTATGTATGTACATGTATTTGCAAAGCATGTAATTAACTTCAGTGGCATACAAACGCAACTTTTTTTCCATTCTTTCCCTGTTTCAAGCGCATGTCGATCCTGATCCTACTCTCTTTGCCTAATGAGGGAACACAGCATGAAACTCGTCATGGAGTGTGTGTGTGATGGAAATGCATGCAGATGAGTATTTTCCAGCTTCCGTTTTCTGTTAAGTTCAGAAACTTGCACATTTTATGTTGAATGGTAGCTGGTAGTGTAACGACCCGAACTAGGGCGATTTAAAGTATTATTCTTATAACGCAAAACCTATGGCTAATCACGACACTTAAGATCACAGATATCTAAAATCTTCAATCAGAAATACACCTAGGATATGTTGTCCATAGATTAGCCTTGTTATACACCATTTAGTCCAACAACGGACGCAATGAATAAGAAAGGCTTTTGAACTCGTCGATACCTTTATCATTTTGCAATTAGATTGATCGCATGCTACAGTAAGTTATCTTAGTCACATCGAATGCCTTCACGCGATTTGTAAAACTGAACACAATGACGCATAAGTGAACTACTTTACTTAGACAGTTAAACTAATGCACCATGAAAATCACGCAAGATGACCATCCCAATAACCCTTATAGGGTAATCAACAAACAGGTATTCGCAGGTTTCAACTATATCCTACTATTTGGGTTTGTAACTTTTTTTTCGTTAGAGGTGTTTAAAGTGAAATTCCTTACCGATGGTAAACATGAAATCGCTTTTAAATTATATTGCGAACAATCTAGTCTCCGCGTGGTATATTTTCTGTTATCGCGTAGTGTTTGATCAATGGAATTACCATTTGATAAAATTTAGGTTTCTTTGATGCTTTTTGTATCAGTGCGTCCATATTATGTCAAATATGCATTTTACAGTCATATGTTATACGCATGCTTCGTTCCAGCAAGATGCACGGTTGTTGATAGAGATTAAAATTTGTTTTAAAAATGTCCATGGGGCTTTAAAAACTTACAAAACGAATTATGAGATTTCAAACTCAGGCGCTTGTAATTATTGCATGGCCATCTAATTTTGATTGTCAAAACGTCAAATAATAATGTAAGAAATAGTGATAATTACGCCCTAACGTGTCTTACCTTATTGCCCCACACTTGATCCATGCTTGACCATTTCCCATGTTTCTCTGATAGTATCGTTCGACTTACACCCGAGGAACTACTTCTCTGCGTGAATCACATTCGTCACCAATACCACAGCACGAGATTGCTATTTTATTACGCCAATGACGAGAAACAGGAAACATTTGTCGGCTAGAAAAGCTCAGCAACGCATCAAAGTCATCAGCTGGTTGTCACTTTGATCCGATTTATCGGTCAATTTCGTGACAACCGCCTCTATTAGAGTCCTCAACCCCTGGTAGGTGCAATGACCTACCTACAAATTGCATATCGATCAATATCACGTTTCCGAAACGATTGAGAATTTAAACCCACTCTGCAATTCTTTCGAAATCAAATTCTTGTGATTGTAGTCACCGGAATTTGTGACCTCTCTTGTTCATCTGTTGTGCTGGAAGGTGGTCGTTACACATCATCCGAAAGCTTGTGAGTAGCTGATTCACTAAAACCCGCCACAGTTAAATTTCATAATTCATTAAATAGAAGCACCAAGTGATTTAAGTAATCTGGGGTAATATAGTATTATTCAATATAAAAGATCGCAACTTTTGATTGCAGAACCTGTCGTTTGGTGAGGGAACAATTTCTGGCGCTGAACGCTCCCACAAAACCATAAACGACTACGTAAACGCTGCGGCGTAGGCTTAACCATAAATGTGGGATTTAAAGGATTGGATTGTGATTACAGTTCGGCAAATTGGAACCAAATTTACAGCGGTGTCTGAGTGGGTGGGACCCAGTATTGATAATTCGGTATGTCATGATTAGAACAGCTTAGATGCGCCCGCGCTCGAGAATGCATAATCCAAGTCTTTTGAGTCTCTGCATTAAGGGTAGATTATAAAATCCAGTAACCATTTTAGTTTTCTTGTAGTAAATCCTTTCGATTAGCAAGATGTCTTTTTGCATCCATGGTGTCCAAATTTTACTGTATAGTCCAAAATTGGATTTATGCATATATTTGAGTACTTTGGACAATGAGTGCGGTGGGAACAGTTCGAAAATTTACCTGAGTAATCCGAATATGCTGCATGCATGCCTATAGACGACCACGCACTGCAGACTGTTCTTCAAATTTCCGCAAACCAAGATCCCGGACCGTTCGCTGATAGACCAATACTCCAATCAAAGATGTGACTACCAAGTATGTATGATTACCGGAAGTTTTTCCAAACTTGCAACATTTCGCACTTGCGGAAGTTGAAGAGCAGTTTGTTCTAAATTGAGCAACGGTGCAACTTATTTAAGTCCGATTATAAAGCTTGTAAAATTGGTACGATACCAATTGTAGTAGATCATTTATAAATATTAAGGACAGTATTGGTAGGAGTACTAAACATTGTGGGACACTGCTCATGGCTTCAATATTCTGAAAGTTTCATCATACATTCTGGCATCGGCTGTGCGTTCAGATGGGTAACGTTTGGATCATGTTATAAGATTTCTAGTGATGCTAACATCTTGCAGCTTCTGGAGCAGTAGGAAGTGATCAACACGATCGGAAGCCTTAGATATACCTAAGTAACAGGTATGTACGCAACTTCATTCGTTTAATGCTTGAAGTTAATCTTTTAAAGTCGTTAGCACATTAGACAAGCATGTGTATTCAATTCAATTCAATTCAATATTAATGGTCTAAAAAGCATATAGCTTTACAAAAACCCACAGAATAATATGGAAACTACGAATAATATAACAATCAAAAATGGGATTTGGTTGCTTAATGAGCAGTTCAAGAATCAGGTACAAATCCAAAAGGCAGAAATTGTTTTCGATTGGTGGGATGACAAATTTAGATGCATTGTGTTAAGATGTTTAGTTTACTTTGATGCACGGGTTTAAGGTCAAAATCTGTTGATTTGGTGAGTTTACAACATAATCTGGTAGATGGTTGCAAGTAAAACAAACTCGCACGGCAAAAAATGTCGTCGACAGTTGAGTCGTGAGTGAGGGACAGTTAAAAAAAATGTGTGAGCTCTTGTCTTATGCGAGCCCCGTAGATTAAATAAGCATTGTAGAGGGTGATTTGCGGTACTCAAATATTGTTTACCAAAATCAAATCCCCCGGAGACGACGACCTGGATAATCGAATGAATTCAAAGGTTTGATTCGCTCATTGTATGGTTTCCAGCTGAGTAAGGTGACAAGTTTGGTAGCTTGATGGTATATTCTTTGCAAAGTCGCAACATGTTTTTTAAGCCATGGCGACCATCCTTGAACTGCATATTCCATCGTGGGTTTGATGTACGTATTTATAATGCAGGGAATTGTCTGTTTTCAGAAACAACCGAAAATTCTCTTTAGGAGTGACAATTTCTGTGAAGTTTTGCGATAGATAGAGTTGAAGTGGCTCGACATCCTTAGGCGTTGCTTATTAACACACACAAGTCCTTTTGTTTCATGATCCACGAGAGGCTGTGTGTACTAAGAAAATACAGGAATTCCACATATCTTTCAAGGTTCAATAGGTGACACTTTTGGAAATGGGCGATTTTTATGGATCAAACCTGGCTGATGTCCAGATCCTTCTGGAGCAGTTCGCAGTCTTCCGGCTTATTTATCCTCGACCACACTTTTATATCGTCCGCTAACAGTACGATCTTACATTTTGATGAGAGCTGGTATGTTATTGGCATAAAGTGCAAAGAAGATGGTTCAGAAAATCGGGAAGATTATACCGGATTTCCATTCCGTCGGTATGACACTTTGGTACAGCGATTCGCAGAATAACTGAGTCAGAGGTCCGCATAGAAATTGTGCACAATGCTTGAGTATATTGGGGGTAATTTTATGATAACCAAAGGATTTTATGGGATTCAGCTTTAGTAGAGTTCCCAGCACCTTTTCTTTGGTAATGGTTGTTGTGCCCAATTCTACAGGATGCGTTATTTCTGGATCTAGTTGTATATCCACGCTTTCCTTTGGACAAAATACTGTAGCGTAATAATTTACGTGAACATCCTTGGTGTCAGCTGCATTTGTGGTCATTCCAGAGGGCGTCCGTAAGGCCGCAACTCCTGGTTTCACTGAACACTGCTAGTTCACAATCTGGTAAAGTAGCTTTCGATTCCGTTTCCTTTTAGACATTATACCAGCTTGATAGTGTATTTTATCTTCAGTAATAAGTTTAATAACCTGGTTTCTAAGTTTTCGAAAGGTCTTCCATGTGGTATCGTTGGTTTCTTCAAGTCATATTTCGCATTTTAATCCATTTCCGAGTGCGCCTGCGGATTTTAAACCTGAATGCATTTCCAGCCTGTTTAAGTACGAATGCTGAGTTAGAGTTGATTGTCCGGTTAAGCTAGGTCAAAATGCTAGACAACTGCTCTTTTACTCCGATGCCAATCGTTAATCAAACTTATGGCGTTTTATAATTTAGATAGGCATACCTTTCTGATGATCAAGCATGAATTATTCTGCTGTGCGGTCGCATTTTTTCGCTCTGACACTTCTGGTTATATCTTCGCTGAATCTGCTCGGATTTATCCCATTCCGAGAATTCTGAGCTACTTTCCAGCATATTTATCGGAATTTATTCGTTTTGCTCTTGACGTCGTATTAACAGCAAAGTTACCATATCGTCGAAAATATATCTGTTTGCTCACGCGCGCAAACATTTTCCCATCGCTAACTATTCTACGGTTTTTGCTATCATTGCAAAGATCGCTTCGAGATACGCATTTTGACACTTGTTTCTGTATTCTACCCTGTGTGGTTAACGAGTTATAGTGGATTATTTGCAAAATGACGAAATCACGAACTCCAAAGCGCCACATCGACCTGCCGAGCAAACGCCCACCACTCAGCTGAACAACCCACTTCAGCCTACTAACACGTCTAACCGCATCACAAGATCCAACATACGGACAAAAATTCGATCGATCAAGCTGTGACAGCGGTATGGAACCAACTTGACCTCAGTGCAAACGCAATAATGGTCACTGCCGGCACAGCTGATAGGACGAATCTCGACACGCAAAATTGTCCCGAGGTCACGTGCAAATCATGTGAACAACCGGTAAGTCCCATAGCGAGTAAAGTCATAACGTGTTTTCTGTGTATGGGTAAAATCCATGGTAAATGTGACAGTACTTTAGCCCCTGATTCGATAGCATTAATAAATAATAAAAAGGTTCCAGGCGCCTGCTGTGTTGTTGCAGAGCTAAATCCTTGCACGGTGCCGATACTTTTGAAGCCAAATTAGAAAATAGAATGGCAAGATTCGAGTTGAGCCTTCGATGTGTGGATGAAATATTGACAAATCATGTGAGCACTCAAGTGATCACTGATGTAAGCCATCACATCAATACAACGATTCCTGAGCCACCACTGAAGGCATCTGAGTCTAAGGCTATTCATGTGCCAAAAAAGGAAAAAACAGGGTTAATCCCGTTTTGGAATCAGTTAAAACGACCACGGAAGTAGGAAAGTCTTACAGAGATATGCTGTTACGGTCGACCTCAGCTGTACACTCCAAAACTGATGTACCTGACTCACAAAGTCAAGCCCCAAAAGCTTTAAATTCGAAAAAACTGACTTTCCGGTACGCAAAAAGAACTCCCCATACGCGCTGAGCGTGATATGTACGAACGTTAGCGAGTCTCAAGAAAGCCTGTTGATAGCAAACAGAAACACCACGTCGAGAAATGGACTCAACTTTGTCACCTAATGCAAATTGAACATGTAATCGCCTAAAAAGTGACTCGTCTAACTCGCCACTCAACTTCAGCTCATATTGGTCAACCTCGCTTGCTCAAGATTCAAGATTCAAGATTTATGGTTGAAAAAGCAATTAACTTTCCAATAACCACAGGGTGGAAATATAGGTACA